>JBBPBX010003089.1:49370-60001 GCA_038048925.1 Garcialebias charrua | reverse complement strand
TTATTGATTTTATTTGATTTTATCACTTGTTTTATTTTGATCTTTGCTTTGTTACACTTTGTAGCACTTTGAGATATTTATTAATGAAAAGTGCATTATAAATTGAATTCATTATTATTATTATTATTATTATTATTATAGATAGATGGTATATATAGTATATAAACAGCACCTTTTATGTCAGTGTTATTTTGATGGAATGGCCGATGTCCAATATTTAACTTCATCGCTAATATCGGCTGGTACCGGTACCATGCTAATTGTATCGTACATCCTTACTAATTATAGGTCAGTATTGATTATCTGTATTCCTTTAAGTCTTCACACAGATAATGTTTGAGTCTTAATTTCTAATCTGTGCTTCTGTCCGTCTGTCTTAGTAAGAGCACTGTCAGGACATAAGATACATATGGTGACCATGGTAACCCTAATGAGCAATTTACACTAGCTTTAGCATTTATTTTTGATCAGTTTTCCATACTTCTTATGAACTTTACACATACAAATAACATTCTATCACCTTGGATTCTCACAGAAGACAATTGTGATTTCAAGATTTTTACAGAAGACAATTGTAATTTCAAGCAGTACTTAGCAAGTTTTAATAGTTTTTTCAAAAATGTCCTGTACCTTTAACCCTCTCATTTTGTCCCTACACTGTCAATTTCATTACCACTTATTCGTCAAGACAAGGTTTTTGCTTTCCTGTGTGTGTTTGTTCTTAAGTTTATTGACGTTCAGATTTCTTCATAGGCCGTCTCACTCCATCCACAAAGATCATCATCTTGTCTGGGTTGCAGCCAGGTGGCTCTTTTATGTACCTTTCTCAAAACCTAAAATTTTTACCAAATAATACCATCTGTTTAAAGTTTTCTATGTATTCTTGTAGCAATGGATGAAGATGAAAGTGAAAAAAAAAATCACATAGCTGATTCTACACTCTCATTCTGCTGTTTTTTTTTTTTTTTTTTTGGTAGTCATAGCTCTGGTTGTGTTGCATTCTAGGCCGTTTTGTCCTTGTGAATCATAAAGGAAATGAGAAGTGGACTACATTGAATGATATTTGATAGAATACTTATTTAACAAAGATTTTGTACAGTACTGGTCACATCATGAAAATCCAAAGTACACAAGCAGTACACTGATGTTCCCAATTACTGAAGAGTATGAATGTGAATGTTTGTAGAGTTCAAGATAAAAGAAAAGTGATGGATCCTGGTGAGTTGAGGAAGCGTTTTTAATATACCACCAGGTGAAATGATAGAGCCAGAGGGTGGCCAATGGTGGCCTTGGGCACTATACATTAATCTTCTGCTACCCAAATCATATGAGCAAATTGTACATTTAAGTAATGTAAAAAGTATAAAGCATAGTTTCCTCAAATAAAAAGTGTTGGTGATTTACAGACGTAGCAACCCAATTTCCAATGATGACCTTCGTCATGCCTAGACTCGGCGACACACCAAAAATGAAGTCAACATATTGCTCATTTTCATGTTTTATAACTCAAAAATTTTACATATATGCATATTTGGTGGCAGCCATCTTGGAATTTAACATGGAAACCCAATTTTTAAAGGGATGTCTATCTTTAGCAACACACCAAAATGGAATCGGTACCTCACATCTTTTTCAAGCTATCATGCTCTCAACATGCACAGATGGACTGACGGGAGTGTATTTCTAATTCCCCTTCTTTGCTCCGTAGCTTGGGACAACAAACAAAAGTGTAGGATTATAAATAAAAATAAAACAGTTCAGCCACAATTATTGAGCTAATATTTTGATGTGATTGCAATGGGAAAACACATCCGAATATGGGCTGTGCGTTTAAAAAAAACACAAATAAGTAATGTATTTTAACAACATATCTACTCAGCCTACACACTGTGTATTCAGGCTTTTAAGTATATGAATTGGACTGTACTCACTACAAAAAAACGCATACAGAGCAGCATGAAGTGTATTCAAGTATGCATGGTTAGTGTGCTACGCAAAATAAAATCTTGCTTCTGTTAAGTCTAAATCAATAGTGGAGAATATTGATTTAACCAGTTCAGAGGAAAAACAGGGCTATTCACAGTTTATATTACTCCCGTGAAAATAAACCAGAATCATTTATGGTATGAAGAGTTTTTACAAGGTCATAGTCAGTGATTTTTTTATTTTTTTTATTGATCAGACCAACTGCTGTTTTTCTTCTGTTCCACTTGGTTTCGGTTGTAAATCTTTAGACGTTGAGTAGTTTCAATTGTCCTTCGAGCCAGCTGGTGTAATATTATTTCATTCCAGGAGACATCATTTTTCATGTCTGTAAGATCCCCATTGAGGCTTTTTAATTGAGGCTGCAGATCGTCTTGCAAGTCCATTCATTTTCATTTAGCAGGTTTTGATAGACTACTGTAGTATTTGATCCTTTATCCAACCCCAATAGAAGAGATATCACACTACAGTATATAAATATATGTACAAAGTATATGTGCATATATGGAAGCATAATGTTAGCCTTTTTTGTATATATTTTTTGTTTGTTTTGTTTTAATGAAGCTGCATAGCATGACCATACCCATTTCTACGTTAGATTTAGAATAGCTCCGAAGGTGATCTGAATCAATGTTTTCAGAGCAGTCTGCTTCATTTTTCATCACTTATTCTTAGTTGCTTCCTACATGGAAGCCCCCAAGGCAAAATCTGAGTCAGAAAGACAGCCTCAATACTGTGGAGTACATATGAGTGTACCTTGGTGAAAAGTCTTTTTGTAATACACAGCTTATATTATATTGCCCAAATCAATATGCTGCTATAGGAAGTGCAGTGAGCGAATTGAGAGGCCAATAATGAGCTCGGTGAGTCTACAAGCTCTGTGAAATTAAACACATTGCTCACCTGCTGCAGATATCCATGCAGTTGTAGTAATCATATTGGCGCTCAAACATCAGTGGAAATCACTAAGCCAGAATGCCGAGCATAATATACAGACCCTGGTTTATTGCTTTGCCTGGTCCCCAAATCTCTCTATTGTCTGTGTTTTCTTTGATATCTATGATTTGTTTGCAACAGTAACATTCTCAACTGGGGCTGCTTCTTAAAAAAACAATACAACAACATCAAAGAGAAGCATAGTTTTATTACATTATTACCAAGATTTAGAGTCAGAGAGTCAGAGTCAGAGAGAATTTATTGTCATTTGCACCGCATGTAGTACATGTGTTGAAAACGAGATTATGTACACAGGGTCCCAGTTACATCCAACAACAAATGCAAGAGAAATACAATAATAACATCTAGGATTAACTAAGAGAGACATCACATCAGCTAGTAATACACTAAGCCCTAATGTAGTAGAAAAACATCATTATAAACAGCAGCACGAACATGAGCAGATGGTCACAGATGAACGCAGCAACAAGAAACAGATCAGTACAGTATCAGTATGATGTGACATTTTGCAGTGTTTATTCTTATTATTTATTTATTCATGAGTCTGACAGCCTCAGGGTAGAAGCTGTTTCTCAGTCTAGTGGTTCTACATTTGATGCTCCTCAACCTCCGTCCCGAGGGGAGTGGTGCAAAGAGTGAGTGTGCTGGGTGAGTGAGGTCTTTCATGATGCAGGTGGCTCTTTTTCTGCATCTGGAGGTGTAAATGTCTGTGATGGTGGGGAGACTGACTCCCACAGACTTCTGTGCAGCCTTCACCACTCTCTGTAGAGCTTTTCTCTCTGCAACTGTGCAGCCTCCATGCCACACGTTGATGCTGGAGCACAGGACGCTCTCCACTGCACACCTGTAGAACGAGGTGAGGACTGGGCTTCTCAGACCGGCTCGTCTCAGCCGTCTGAGGAAGTAGAGTCTCTGATGACCTTTCTTGATCAGGCTGGTGGTGTTATTGCTCCAGCTGAGGTTATCATTCAAGTGTACACCCAGGTATTTGTAGCTGGAGACCACCTCCACCGCAGATCCACCTATATACAGTGGGGTGTGGGTGTGTTTGTTCCTTCTGAAGTCCACAATCATCTCCTTCGTCTTCTTCACATTCATGTGAAGGTTGTTCTCTTTGCACCAGCTCTCCAGATGTTCCACCTCCTGTCTGTAGCTGGATTCATCATTATCTGTGATGCATCCCACCACAGCTGTATCATCTGCAAACTTAACAATATGACAGCCTGGATGTGTGGCTGTACAATCATATGTGAGCAGAGTGAACAGAAGAGGGCTCAGCACACATCCCTGAGGAGAGCCAGTGCTGAGGGTGATGGTGGAGGAGGAGAAGTTGTGGATCTTCACGGACTGTGGTCTGTCTGTTAAGAAGTCTAAGACCCAGTTACAAATAGAGGGGCTTAGTCCAAGTGTGGATAGTTTGTCTATCAGAGTTTGGGGGATCATGGTGTTGAAGGCAGATGTGAAGTCCACAAAGAGCAGACGCACGTATGAGTCCTTCTGATCCAGGTGGGTGAGAGCAGTGTGGACCACGGAGGAGATGGCGTCCTCTGTTGATCGGTTCTCACGGTATGCATATTGATGAGGGTCCTCGTTGATGTTGACGGCTGTCTTGATGTGGGACATGACCAGTTTCTCAAAACATTTAGCGACTATCGGGGTGAGGGCCACCGGTCTATAGTCATTCAGACCAGTCACTGTGGAGCTTTTTGGGACTGGGATGATGGTGGCGGTCTTCAGGCAGGTGGGAACTGACTCCAGTGCAAGTGAGGTGGTGAAGATGTCAGCCAGCACCTCACAGAGCTGGTCCGCACATTCCTTCAGAACTTTCCCTGGGATGTTGTCTGGACCCGTAGCTTTATGAGGGTTGATCCTTCTGAGACTGCCTCTCACTTCTGCTGCGGTCACTTTGAGGTGCTCCTCGTCTGGTGATGAGGTGAGTCTGGTGCTAGTTGGTCTGTTTGGATCATCAAAACGTGCATAAAACTTATTGAGGGCATCAGGCAGGGATGGGTCCCTGGGGCATTGTTTGCTTTTGCCCTTGTAGTCTGTTAAGCATTTGATGCCCTGCCACAATTTAAAATTGTCATTCACCTGTTCTGGCAACAAGTTTTGGTATGATGTTGCATTAAGTCATTAAAAACTGTTGCTACTTTTCTTCTATGAAAAAGTTTAGGTATTTTTGTGGAAACATATGCTAAACAGTGAAACAACAGTGATAAAAGTGCTACTTTTGTAGGCCACTATATTGCATGTCTTAAATGAGGGGTGTCCAATCCTGATCCTCAAGGGCTGCTATCCTGCATGTTTTACTTGTTTGCTACAAAACAACTGATTCAGTGATTGAATTACATCATCAAGTTATATAGAAGCCTGTTAATCACTCATGCCTTCAAGTGTGCCAGAGTACAGAACAATGGTGTCAGAAGCATGTAATGTGGCCCACACATGATCCCACACATTAATGGTGGGGTCTAGGGATCCTGCTCCAGAAATTTTTGAATAAAGTAGATGTCGTTTCCTGCATCAACAAGTTGTTAAATATCTAAGTTCATCTACATAAGTAAACACTTGATTCAATAAATATTTTTGAGAGCATGGTACTAGAAGTAACTTGACCAACAGCCCTCCTTGTGTGAACAGAGCATGCTCCGACAACTGACGGCACTAACATATTGCTAAGCTAGTGGCATGCAACACGGAGTTGTGTCCCCCCTCTTCCCCCCACCTCATCAACAAACAATCCCAAGGAGATGAGCACCCTGCCAAGCCAAGGGACCTCAGGGAAACACAGCATGCGTTGCAGAGTGTTGTAGGCAAACAGGAAAACCTGAGGTGGAGTTTTTGTGGTTTGAGTATTCTCTTATTAATCAAATGGAATGGATTTTTTTTCATGTAGCAAAAGAAACAGTGCTTGGTGAACTGATATTTCATGGTAAATGTGGGGGTTACAAACAAACATTTTATGTAATTTTATGTACTTCCCCTTCTCATATGATGTGATGCCTATGGTAGAGAAACATCTAAAACATTCATAGTGGTCTTCGAGGACCAGGACTGGACATCCCTGTTTTTCTCGTCCAACACAGCTAATTTGAATGAATGGGTGATAGGTGGTGAATTCAACCATGGAATCAGTTGGAGAAGAGAAACTAAATACAGTATTGTACTGAACTGAAACTACTTTGTAGTTGCTGGTTGGCATTAGCAAGAGACTTTTAGAATGTCATGCACATTTCACAGTGGTTCTCGTTTACCTTGCACGAGTCAGACAGGTGTGCAGTCTTGTTGCTTGAATTTGATACGTACATGCCCAAAAATAAAGAAGTGCAACAAATTATCAAACTAATAAGTCTCAAAGTTCTTGTGGGTGGCTCAAATCCATTTAGATTTTGCCTTCAACCTGTCTCGTGAATTCTAGAGCTGTGTTTTCAATCCTGCACGAGAGCTGTCCTCTGACAGAAACATTCAAAGAAAATGTACATGTCTAAAAACAATACTAATGATTGGTATGGAAATGTAATCTGAATCTGGGTATCTAATCAAGCATGTATTCAATTTGGAGCAAGTCTTAAATGAGCAGTTGCCAAAATGAGCTGAGGCCGGTACACTCTGGGTGGACAAGAAAACATTGTGCACGACCTTGAATACAGTTCGCAAAAGTACAAGTCTAGGCCTTTATTTGACCAACATTATGTGGCTCACTGGTCACTTAGATGCAAATGCTCAAAATTCAGAGAGACTGCAACTGAACATTTGCCTATTATCCCACAATTCATGTCACCAAATGGTGTCTGAGAGGCAAACCCTATTGAGATATTACTTTACCATACCATACCATTTTATTTATAGAGCACTTGAAACAGCGACAAGGCCAACCAAAGTGCTGTACAAACAGAAAAACAGGCAACACGGAAGACAAAATACAAAACGGAGTAAAATCAGAAATATAGACATAAAAACGTTGCAGATAATAAATATAATGAACAACCTGTGTGAAGCAAACAGGTTCAAACACAGATCATCTGGTGTTGAAAGCTACGGAATACATTTTAAGCAGGATTTGAAAACCGAGAGGGAGTGGGCCTGTCTAACAAGCAGAGGTAACTCGTTCCAAAGTCTTGGTCCTGCTACAGAGAAGGCCCTGTCACCTCTGCGTTTAAGACGAGTTCCTGGAACTGTGAGAAGTAACTGGTCCGCTGACCTCAAAGAACGTGGTGGGACATACAGCTGTAGCAAATCAAACAGATAGCGGGGGGCGAAACTGTTCAGCTATTTGTAGACATACAGGAGAATTTTGAACTGGATTCAAAGATGAACCAGTAGCCTGCTGCATTCTGGACCAGTTTGCAACGGAGGTCTGACTGATACCAAACAGGAGCTAACGTTAAAGATAAAGAACTTTGACTCTCAGGAGACTATGGATGTACCAGTGCTTCCTGGTCACATGATCATTTTCTGTCACTGTAGCAGGAAAGGCCCAGCCTCTCAGAGACTCCATTTTAATTAGTTTTGAATCTGAATCTAAATTAAATTAAACTTGTTTTTTCTGTGTCGTGCTCTGAAATGACTTGTGAATATGCACTATTTAAATAAACTGTGTTAAATTATTAAACTAAAAAGTGAAATTAATATCATAGTCAGCCTATAAGTGCTACATGCTTACATGCCTAAACTTTAAAGCATGTAACAACAGAGGCGTAGCCAGAATTTCATGATGGGCGATTCGTTTAAAAGAAATCTAGACCTTTTCAGACAAGCATGCCTCGATAGCTCAGTGAGATGAGCGTTGGCTCGCCGTTTCGAACCTTATGGGTTCAATTCCCACATGGGACAACGTTTTTTTTTTTTCATTCCAGATTAAAAAAACACAAGAAAACTATTTACAAAACAACAAGAAATAAAGCATAAAGTTTTTTTAATCTGGAATGAATAAATAATCTAAAAAAAAAAAAAAGTCATACCTTGTGGGAATCGAACCCACGAGGTCTAGATAAGGTTAGGAGCAGCTAACGGCGCAATGCGTTACCCAGTGAGCCACCAGGACGTGTGTATTTTTGAGCTCCACATTTATTATAAACAAACCGCCCCTCATAGAATGACTAGTTGGGACTTCATAGGCAAAGTAATGCGTTTCCAGTGAGCTACCAGGACGTGTCTATATTTTAAGGTCCACATTTATAAACGAACGAACCGCCCCTCATAGAATGACTAGATGGGACTTCATAGGCAAAGTGGGCGGTTCGTTCGAACCGGGCGAACCGCCCCTGGCTACGCGCATGAACAATCACCTGACTGTTTCAGAATCTTTCTGATTACTTGGCAATAAATGAGACCCCTACCCCCTACCCACTCCACACATATATATATTATGTCTAAATGTGCTTTTTATGTTACACTGAGGTTATTTTTTTGCAACTCTCATACTGTGCTCCGTAGAACACAGTGCAAAATTAGATTTTTTTTAACATACCCTCCCCATTGTGTTTCTTTTTCGTTATCTGAAAATAAGGCTGCGCCTCCCAAGGTGGCAGCCTCAGTACCCTCTGTCCCCCCATGTCAGTTGTTGTTCATGTTTTTTTATGTTGTTCTCTTGGACGGGCTGTACTGAAAATGAAATTTTGTTGCGTGTCGGTGCAATGACAATAAAGCTGTTTCTGATTCTGAATAACTGAAGACGATTCCTTCAGAAAACATGATTTTTATTCACAAAAGCATAAAAAAACACCACAGTCAGAAGCATTCATTTTAAAACACAAAAACAATAATGAAAAAAAAAAAACTGTTAGTGTGTAATATTTGGCAAAGTGTACTCTGAAAACAAGATATGAGAGAACAACTGAAATATTTCAGCACCAACACCACCGGCAAAATCCATTATTTTTCATTGTTAGAATGAATTGTTAGAATTTCACTGCTAGAAAAGTAAAGCTGTTTCAAGGAGCATCGTGAAACAATACACTAATTTTTCTCACTCAAGGGTATACTAGTTAGGCTAATTCAGTGCTTTGCCTAAACATAGAATGCCTAAGCAGGAGATGCGCCTCTGACCATATGTTACATTACTGTATGTCCCATTGCACTTGTGGGATATCCATCCATCCATCCATCCATTTTCTTCCGCTTATCCGGGGTCGGGTCGCGGGGGTAGCAGCCTAAGTAGGGAGGCCCAGACTTCCCTCTCCCCAGCCACTTGGAGCAGCTCCTCTGGGGGAATCCCAAGGCGTTCCCAGGCCAGCCGAGAAACATAGTCCCTCCAGCGTATCCTGGGTCTTCCTCTGGGTCTCCTCCCGGTGGGACATGCCCGGAACACCTCACCAGGGAGGCGTCCAGGAGGCATCCTAACCAGATGCCCGAGCCACCTCAACTGGCTCCTCTCGATGTGGAGAAGCAGCGGCTCTACTCCGAGTCCCTCCCGGATGACTGAGCTTCTCACCCTATCTCTAAGGGAGAGTCCAGCCACCCTGCGGAGAAAACTCATTTCAGCCGCTTGTATCCGAGATCTTGTTCTTTCGGTCATAACCCAAAGCTCATGACCATAGATGAGGGTGGGAACGTAGATCGATCGGTAAATTGAGAGCTTTGCCTTTTGACTCAGCTCTCTCTTCACCACGACAGACCGGTACAGCGCCCGCTTCACTGCGGACGCTGCACCTATCCGCCTATCGATCTCACGCTCCAGTTTTCCCTCATTTGTGAACAAGATCCCGAGATACTTAAACTCCTCCACTTGGGTAACTTGTGGGATACCGTATATTAAATGTATTTAGAGCATTTCCACTTATTTACTTACGGTACTTTTTTATTTATTTATTTTAATTTTTGGGGGGGTAAAAACACTGCTGTTCAAGCTTTTGGAACATTTTTCAACTTAAAAAAATATATAAAAAAGTAGGAAGGCAGTAGGGGTGTAACGATACACAAAACTCACGAGACGAGACAAATCACAGATCTCGCGAGAACGAGACGAGATTTTAACATTAGTTCAAGAAAACTTCAAAGATCGGTTTTATGCCGCAAAAAGGCTTTTATTCTGTTTTAACATGTATTACAAACCCAACTGATGTCTTCATTTTACTGATTGAATCTCCTTAGACCTTAGAACGTTCAACTTTGTTAAAAAAAATAGATATTCACGCAGGACTTTCCAAAAATTGAACATAAATATCCGCATCAGCGCTGAATCTGCAGCCGTCACTCACCAGTGTTGCCAGATTGGGCGGTTCACCGCGATTTTCCTTCTGACTTTTGCGGGTAAAGAGTGCTTTGGGTGGGTGGGACTCTATCTGGCAACACCGGTCACACCGGTGTTTACACGCGTGTCTTTACATTCGGGGCAGCGCCGGGACCCTCCATCAATGTAGAGGCGTCTGCGGCACCCTCCATCAGTAGTTGGGGCGTCTTCTATAGCAACTTCATCCGGCGAAGCCATGCTGTCCGTGACGCTGACTTGCTAGGGGCTCTGCTAGCGCTAGCATTAGCGTCTCGCGCGAGACAACGTTACCTCTCAACGAGAGATATCGCGGGAGTTTAATATCGCCTAGAAGGCAGAATAACTTCTTGGGGTGAAAGAGTATTTTTGCTAATCTTTTGCTTTTCTTTCTCTGTTATACCTCCATTCCTTTTCTCTCTCTCTCTCTCTCTCTCTCTCTCTCTCTCTCTCTCTCTCTCTCTCTCTCTCTCTCTCTCTCTCT
>JBBPBX010003089.1:6570-19847 GCA_038048925.1 Garcialebias charrua | reverse complement strand
AGTGTGTGTGTGTGTGTGTGCGTGTGTGCGTGTGTGTGTGTGTGTGTGTGTGTGTGTGTGTAATAGACTCAATGAAACTAAACTGTATGAAGGTTGAATGAAAAACAAAATACTGTATGTTTGTATGTATGCATGCATGCATGCATGTGCATATAATCTGTTAAAATAAAGGTTGAATGAATGTATTTATATTCTGGAGCTGGATGCAGAAGTATGTTTTGATCTGTTTTCAGGTTGTGGAGCAGGCTGTCTTCTTATTGTAGCAGGTGCTACAGGATTATTATAGATGTAATAAAAATCAGAAATGCGATTTCGGGATGCAGCCTACACGGCCATTTAGGCTGATGACTCCCAGTCTTTCTATCAACATAAATAAAACTTTTATGAAGATTTCATCTAATGGAGCAACGTCTAAATGACTTTCTTAGCAAGGGAGGCAAGGTCAGCAAGAAGCTCCAGTGTGTCACTACTTAAATCTTCCCCCGAGTAAAATAAACTACGTCTCAATTTCAAACTTCTAAAGAAATAAACTTTTCTTTTCGCAGCAAGGAGCAAAAGAAGTTCCAGCTTTAAGCCTGCGTTGCTTCTGAAGCTTCTTCTTTCTTAGTGTTGATGCTAAAGGGTCAAAACAAAAGCAGCAGGTATTTGTAGAAAAAGGTGGTCTTAGGGGGAATTAGTCAGCCAAGAGTGAAAACTAATTTACCACCACCCAGTCACTGCGTGAATCTGCCTCACACCCTCTGAGAGCAGCTGGAGCAACGTCTTTTAAAACATTAAAAGGCCTCACATTACTTGAAGAAATGCATATCGAACCACCTTTCATGCCAGACATTGAGAGGAAAGATCACCTAATGTCAAGAAATGAAGCTGTTTTGGTCAAACATGGACAATCTCACATTCACATGTTAAATTGCAGGATCCTACTCAAAGATGTATTTAGGACAACACTCCTATCATATCAAACTTTAGCTCAATAGCTGTAAAACTGACTGAGATATAGCTATTTTTGTGTTAGTTAATGTGATTAGCTGTGGCTGCCATCTTGTTTGATGACTCCAAAATCAAATCAGTTGGAAATGTACATTTAATTATTGTATTCTGAACGTTTCATCAAAGTCTGCTCAGTGGTTCATGAGATATTTTGCCAACAGATTAACAGGGTTGACTCCAACAGTTAAAGGCAAAGCTTTAAGCAAATACCTTAAACAATCAATAGAACTAAGGTTTGTGTTGTGGATGACTCATCTACAATTAAATCCAAATTTAGCACCGTGTCTGTAAACTAAACTGAATTATAAACACATTAGTGTTGTTGAAGGTCAGTTGGCTGTGACAACTCAAATAAAAATGGCTCCAAATATTAATCAGTTGTAGATGTACATCCATTTAATATTTTCTGAAGTTTTATTAAAATCCAATCAGTGGTTCCTGAGTTATTTTGTTAACAAACAGTTGTCGATAAATAGTGGCTCCACCTGCATCATGAAGGACACCGCTCACCCAGCACACACACTTTTTAGGGAGCATTAAGTGTAGAAACACTAGAC
This sequence comes from Garcialebias charrua, assembly GCA_038048925.1. Lineage (NCBI taxonomy): Eukaryota > Metazoa > Chordata > Actinopteri > Cyprinodontiformes > Rivulidae > Garcialebias > Garcialebias charrua. The sequence goes on along the minus strand of JBBPBX010003089.1, from coordinate 18,300 downwards.
TGAGGAACAGCTTCTACCCTGAGGCTGTAAGACTCAAGAATCTCTAACCAGGATAACCACTTTGAAAAAAATCACATCATGTTGCTGCTGATCTGTTTCATGTTGCTGCTGATCTGTTTCATGTTGCTGCTGATCTGTTTCATGTTGCTGCTGATCTGTTTCATGTTGCTGCTGATCTGTTTCATGTTGCTGCTGATCTGTTTCATGTTGCTGCTGATCTGTTTCATGTTGCTGCTGATCTGTTTCATGTTGCTGCTGATCTGTTTCATGTTGCTGCTGATCTGTTTCATGTTGCTGCTGATCTGTTTCATGTTGCTGCTGATCTGTTTCATGTTGCTGCTGATCTGTTTCATGTTGCTGCTGATCTGTTTCATGTTGCTGCTGATCTGTTTCATGTTGCTGCTGATCTGTTTCATGTTGCTGCTGATCTGTTTCATGTTGCTGCTGATCTGTTTCATGTTGCTGCTGATCTGTTTCATGTTGCTGTGTTCATTCAAGCTCATCTGCTCACACGGACTCATGTTCGTGCTGCTGTTTGGTGTATTGTTTTTATGCTACTAGTGTTTAGCATATTTTTAGCTGATGTTTTTCTTAGTTCATATCTTAGATCTTATTACTGTTTTTCTTTTACATTTTATTGTTGGATGTAACTGGGACCCTGTGTACACAAGTTCGTTCCACCACATGTACCACATGTGTTGCGTATGGCAAATAAAGAAACTCTGACTTCATGAAATATGTAAATTTTTGGTATATGTTTTGTGGAGGATTCTCAGCTTTCATGTGTGCTTACTTTTCTGTGGTCATTTGGTTGTGCTGGCCACGGGGGCTGCGGTAGCTCAGTGGTCAGTGCCGCGGTCTTGACCAGGTTGTGTCAGGAAGGGCATCCAGCAAAAAACGAATCACCAAATCTTTCATGTGAGTTTGCTCGCTGTGATACTAAAAGTTTTTTAGTCGTAGAAAAACAAATCAAAGATTCATTTATGCTTCAACAAAACCTGTTCAGTGCTTCTTAAGATATTTTTGGTAACTGACACACACACATGGACAAAACCATTACAGTCTGCCTTTGGCTTCTGAACGCAGGCCGGAACCTCTCCAAACAACTGAAATAATTGCAGGATTTATAAAGCGTCATACTAAAATTCAAACAAGTAAAAGTTATAAAGGGAGCTTGAAATCATTACTGCGTACTGCACGACGTGTGCCAGCGCTGGTCTCTGAGTTACAGTAATGTGCTGTTACTCATCCAATAATGGACGTTTTACGGATGTCAGGCTAATAATAGGATGAATAATGCCTCCTTAAATTGATGTGCGCTCTCATGTGTCTTTGACAATGTGTGATGTTCGTCCTGACTGATGGCTTGTCACTCGAACTCTCAGCTCTCAGTGCACAACAGTCGGCAGACGAGAAAGTCTGGGCCTACCCAGTGGCCTCTTTCTCCTCCGTCTAAACTGGAATACACCGATCGCTCTGTACAGTCAGCTGCACATTGATCTCAGGGCCGTCTACCCTTCAGCACAAACCAGTGATCGCGGAAGTCCTCCTCCGCCGTCAGCCTGAGACCGCAAGAACCAATTTGTGCTTGTTGGGAGAAATTATCCAGTTATTGTGACGATTTGGCCGAGGGACCCAAAACCCTAATGGCAAGAGGGCGAGGGGATGTCAAGTGCTTAAAAGCATGAATAAATCTAAAGGCTCTCGAGGGATTCTTTGTTTCCCACCATTTCCTTCCTGGTTCTCCATCCAATTCACATTTTGCATATTCTATTTCGCAGGAGGCTAGAAATCTCAAAAGTGTTGCTCCGGAGTGAGCAGCTGCTCAATGTAACCGCTTCTCTTAGTCATTTCAGGCCGAGATAAAGAAAGGTTACAGCATGTGCGTTTGCGAAAGAAAGAGAGAGCCGAGGGGAAATATGATGGTCTGGGTGTCTTTTAATGTGTGTGGTTTATGATTACACTTTCTTTGTGGAGCACATCAAGCGTTCGTGCACAAGAAACCACAGCGAGATGAGAAATGCCTCCTGCGCACTCGCAAGCAGCCGAAAGTGACATTGAACGCTCGCGCACAAGCCGGAAATCTCGTGCTCAGTCGATATGCATCTTATGAAAGAAACGGCGATCATCAGTTTTGTCTCACGGGCCTCCTCGTATGCCACCCTCCCCCGGCTCTGTGACCACGGTGTCACGGCTCTTCGCCGACGGAGAAGGATGGCGGCACGGGGCTGTGATAAACCAGAGCAGATGAATCAGTGTTGCGAACAGAGCGCGAGGACAATATCTGCTGAAACACAGGGCTGAGCTGTTGGAGAGGTATCTGCCTGAAGTCAGAGGGAGAACAAGAGGCTGTAGATCAAGGCTGGATGTGGGCGCCTTCGCCAAAACAGACTCGAGAGCAGGTCCCCCCTCACTTCCTGGGAGAGAGGAAATAGAAACAAGCTGATCTAATATTACACTTAGAGGACAACTGTGGAGGAATCAAACTGATTGATTTTACACAAGTGGCTGCATCTATGCACAGATACGTTAAGGAGCTCATGTGCCTCGGTGTCTGTCATCCAGGCCACTTACTTATTCATTCAAAGGTAGCACACTGGGGCTTGGAAATCATATAAAAAAATGCTCTCTCCGCTCAGGGACAGAAATTTCTATCGACAGCCCGGGTAGCATCCATCTTCCCAAAGTCCATCAAAGGTCAGGAGCAGCATAACTCAAAGGCTGGTTTGCATTGAATTCTAGTTTGTATTCTGCATGTTTACTGACAATCCCCCACCACCATCGTCCCCCCATCGAGTCTGGCTGGCTCTGTGACACTTGCTCAGCCATCTCCACACACACACACTGGGGAGCTGAGGATGACTGTCTTGTAAATCTGCTGCGGTGAGGAGGCGCTGGTGGAAGCATTGTTTCACAGTCGATAAAAGCGGCCCTGGGGTGCTTGTTAGAACAGCAATCTGCAGCCACTTTGCAGGGAGAACATCCCCGAAGAACTCGGAACATTATAAGTCAAGTTCCTCCTTCTGTTCGAAGTTATTACTTTGAATTTAAAAATATATATAATAATCAAAAAGTCCTAATCTAAGCAGCACATATTGCAGCATCTAATGGAAAGATAGGGGGAGTCGCCAGAATGCGACGTGCATGTGAGAGCCAGGCTTCACTCCAGGAGAGACAACAAAGCCCACAGAGGGAGCGAGCAGCTGATAACACGTTCATTATTTATTTATCCTCGTGCATCACCGAGGTGTTCACATCTTTTATTTTCAATGTGCAGCATGCATGTAAAAGACAGTCGCAGAAATTGGCAGCAGAGGCCGGTGTCATCCGTATCCAACTTAATTAGCTTTGCAAATGATTTTTCTGCTTATTTAAATCCCCGTGCATCACTATTTTTATCCATTTGTCAGCTCCCTGTAACGTGTAAATGAGACGCTGTTTGGAGCAATTATTTCACCCAACTTTGCTGCACCATCCTGCGAAGACACAATGAAAACATGCCTCTCGCACAATGGTCATTAATTACTGCTCAGTTTCAACGTCGACGACTGTAATCCTCCAAACGTTGCATGTTGTCCTTTCATTTCTCGTGTTATGTATTCCAGCAGCTTCTTTACTCTTACTGTCACATTGACCGGACCAGTACAGTGCATGTCTGTAAATGGAGGAGAGCTGTGTGTTTTCAGTGTGGATACTGAAGGAGCTGTGCAGCAGTCGTCTTTATGTCCTGGGCTCTCTTAGATTGCCAGCGTACCTTCGGGGATAATCCATGTTGTGAAATTGAAGTGGGGCGCTGGAATATCAATTCTTTACTCTGCTGAGATTGGGGAGGGAAAGCAGGGGGAGGAAGAAAGAAACAAGACTTGACTGCTTGGTGGATTTGAACCAGTTGGAGCAATCTCAACAACGTGATGACAATACAGCAGGGTGGGAGCTCCTGCGGGTCAGTTAAAGCCAAGGATGAGGTCATGTTGACTGAACTACCGGCTGACGCAACCGCGGTGGTGCTCACGTGCCTTTGCGAGATGAGATCTACACACAACGGCTAAAACAACTAAACACTTTGTTTCTTTTTGGAGTGGGGCCCCATAGTGTTTTTAGTAGTCTGCGTCATCTTCCACAGTAGTTGGAAGAGGATTCTTCATCTTAAAGAAGTACTATTCTCATGTTACAAAAGTTATTTAGGCATTACTGTATTCTCTCAACAAAACACTTTTAAGTTGAGTCATTTTTGCTGTTTGAATTGATTTGTGTAATAACTAAGTGGACATGTGGGGTTGAAGTCAACACGATGCTGTTACGTGTCTGAGCCAGCAAGGGAGGGGTTGGTTAGCAGGTGTGAAGTGGGAGGTGGTGCGAGCAGCCACATTGATGCTGTACTTTGCTGGTTCTATTGGTCTGTTTACAGAGGTGGAAAGAGTAATAATAATAATAATAATGAATTCAATTTATAATGCGCTTTTCATTAGTGAAAATCTCAAAGCGCTACACACATTGAATGCTACACACATTCATACACCGGTAGCGGCAGACTACCATGCAAGGTGCTTTCCAGTCCTACCGGGAGCAACTCGGGGTTAAGTGTCTTGCCCAAGGACACAACGACACATGGTGTGGGGAACCGGGATTCGAACCGCCAACCTTCCGATTGGGGGACGACTGCCATTACCACTATGCCACGGCCGCCCCTTGAGTACTGACATTTTGTACTCAAATACACGTACTGTTACACTGCTTAAATTGTACTCAATTACAAGTAAACGTAGTGGTACTATAAAAATACTTACCAGTAAGTAAAAGCACAAAGTACTATTCTCAAAAGCTACTAGGAGTATTAATTACTTTTTAACCACTTGATGTTTTATTGTGTAGTCAATTGAAGGCATTCAGTTTGATTCACTGTATGTGACAGCTATGTACATTCATTTCTCAGACGCTCTGTCTTATTTTAGTACCAAGCAAACTGATGGCAGTGACAATATCTAAGATCTTTGCATGCTTAGCCAAACTAATAACCCACACATACAAACAATAAAAAAAGTCATACAGGTACTGTTGTAAAACATCCTATACCAAAATATGTTTTTGGAGATAAGATGCTGAAGTCTTGTAAGCTGCCATCACTGTAGACATCAAACAAAGTTTGCATCTGGACATCGTCTCTTTTTCGCCCTCTGTACATGAAACATTCCTCCAGGTACGACCACGGACACTCGTCCTCAGCCTTTACCTCGTCATTTTCTCTGTTGACACTGTTGTCCTCTGTTTCCATTTTGGCTTTTTCTCCAAATCTTCAGTACATAAATGACTCTGTACTCTACAGAGTTGTCCTTTGCTTACGTCATAGGTAATTGCGTTCGTGATCTGACAGCCTTATTGGCTACAAAGATGCAGATGAACGGTTTGAATATTAATTCAAATTGCGTACGTAGTCAGTGGTGACTTCTGATTTTAAAAGTAGCGAAGTAGATTACATGGTCTAAATTTTACTTAAGTATGAGTAAAATTACACACTTGAAAGAAATACTCAAAAGTACAAGTACTCAAAAATCTACTCAATTATACTAATGTCAGTATTTGTAATTTGTTACTTCCATCCCTGTTTATTTGTGAAACAAAGAGGGGCTTGCATTTGCTGCCACAATTCAGAACCATTGTGTGTAACTTGGCCCTGCTTTTATGTTAAATTTATACCAGTAGGTAGAGGTGTCCCAGTACTTTTTGTGATGTAGGTGGATGACAAAGGGAGGTAGAGTTAAAGTACCTAGACCTTCAAACTGAGATTTTTCAGAGCCACATTCCTAAGAAAGAGAGACTTTAATGTAGTGGCATGTTTAATTTTTCTGCTACAATTATTTTTAATGTCATAAACATAGAAATGTTGTATCTTGTTGTATACTCTATTATTACATTTAATGTCACGGTCAACTCTGTAAGCCGATACCTGCTGAACACTGTATAACGTCTATGTTGCATAAATGGGCATTTTGACATCTTGCTTGTTTATTTAAAAGCAAACTGGAGACAATTGATGACATTTCAACTTCTTAATGATGGTCTCATTTTTAAATGATATATTTTATCTAGTACCATTTGTGACTTCAAAATTAAAAGCCAAGGGGTAGGTATCATAGGTGCAGAGGCCAAGGTAGGGTTAATGAAATGAGGTTTAGCCCAGAAAATGCATCACAGTTCAAATCAGTCCTCTATTGTTGGCTTTTCCACCTCGTCACTTTTTGCATTAGATGATTTCGATTAAAATTATTAAGCGAAAAGCAACCAACATGGTTTGGGATTTGTTCCAACACTTTCTATGACCAACAGACTACTGTAAATGTACCAAGTTAGCAGAATCTGATGGAAAACAAATGTTACAAGAACTACAACAGTTTGTTTGAACTGCTTCGACATTTCTGAGGTTTGAGTTGTTTTATGTGGCTGAAATCTGCTCTGGAACAGACTCCAGTCTAATTAGTCCTTAGTTTGATTCGGCCATTAAAATTTGCCCCGATTGCAACCTCAGTTTGTTATGCACAGATAATATACTAATGACTGGTACTCTACAAAGAAGGACCCTTCATGGAACACAACCCTGAAATCAACAAAGACTTTTTGATTTTTGCCCAACTTTCTCTTTTAGGAAACAAACTACGTGCACCAGTAGTTTGATCATTGGGAACCCAGTAATGTGATGCAGAATCATCTTTCTATTTCTGCTGCTTGTGCAGTCCATTAATCATTATGGGGAGCTGTGGCGGAGTGGTTAGAGCAGTCATCCTCCAATGCAAGAGTTGGGGGTTTGATTCCACCAGCAGTCACATGCTGAAGTGTCAGTGACACTGAACGCCTCACCAGCACATTGCCTCCTACGTATGTCCAATCAGTGTATGAATGTGGTAAAGCACTCTTTGTAGAGGTATAGTAGAGTGCTGTGTGAATGGGTAAAAGAGCTTTGAATATCTTCATGAGATAGAACAGTGCTGTGTAAGTGCAGTCCATTTACTGCATGTTCACTTGCTGCCTTGTGCTGCTCTTTATTAGACAGATGTGTATATTAGAAGCATCAATCCACTTGTCTAATTATTACAACCCAAGCAAGCACATGTCAAAAATAAACAAAAGTCAAACGATTCCCCTAATGCTGTAAAATCTACTCAAAACCTGTTCTGCTTCAGTGCACACTTTGGAAACTTCCAAGCCCCAAAATGAAACTCTTTTAAGATATTAAACTAACCACACGTCCGCCTGCTCAAGATTAAAGCAAGGAAAGTAGTTTGACCTCATCTGCAAGGGAAGTAAAACAGAAAAGAAAAGACAAAGTCCAGCAGTTTGGTTTGAAAACCTCAAGGTAAAAAGGAAGTGATGCGATAGGGCACATCTGATTCAGCTGCAGTTGGAACAACACGTCGAGGTCACAGTCTGTTGTTTAGCATTAAACCCAGCTCGGCACACCAATTGAGCGCAGAGCTATGCATACCCTGAGATAAGAGCTGCACACCACAAGGTCATTTGAAAACAAGTCTTTGGACTCGCTCGTTGGCTCATGAACCGTAAAACACTACGGGTGTTCTTAAGATGTACAGGACGAGGAACTGAATAATAAACAGCCAGCTACAGCCATTACACATGCTGAAAACAAAGGGCAGGAACGGTTCAGTGAGTACGGTACTCGCTAATAGCCATTCATTGTTTCGTTTGAGGAACCATACTCGGCTCGGCCTAATTCGGTTGAATTAAAATACACAACTGCATCTTTTTAATTTGGTAAAGGATGACTCCATGAATTACAAGAAGCAGAACAGGGTGACAGGTAAAGACTAAATGGGCGACGCTCTGTGACTTTCGTCAACCAACGGCGCTGTGCACCGACAGCTGAATAGATAGTTCTTGCTGTTTCTGCCACCACATACAACGCACAGAGAGGGATTGTTGTTTTCACCCTGCCAAATGTGCCAGAAGAGCAAACACACAAAAAGTCCCCTAAGAGATGCTGTTCGGAGGCGTGTGAGGTCAAGTTCAGTCCGACGGTACAGTAACTGAACAAATCTCTGCTAGCAGACAGGGACTGAACGGATTTGTGTTTTTGATGCGTTTTCGCCCTTGATTCGGCTTTGAGAAACAAACTGAGTTTTTCCCCTCCAAGCAACACAACTTTTATTCTATGGAATTACATAAGGTTGCCATTTGTGTACAATGTCAAAATGTTCTCTTCTAGTCCCGCAAAGTTCAGTTAGGTCATCTGGATGGTTTCTTTTTTGTTGTTGAGACATGCCATCCTTCATCCAAAGGACTTCATCAGTCTGAGGAGCCACAACTCAGTCCCACAAGCAACATACACACCAACCAGCTTGCTGGTGAGAGCAGTGGTGTAGTCTACATTTTTGTAGTGGGTATACCGTGCTTAGAAACCAAAGTACACTGGTTAGTAAAGTGTAACCGTCAATTTATTTTGATTTTAAAGGGGACCACACATGCAAAATTCACTTTTTAATGTTTTTTTACTAAACTTTGGGTATTTACTTCATAAAAAAACAGTCCTTGTGCCAAAAAAATGCACCCAGTGGTTTATTTACTCTAAGTAGATTTATTTATTTTTGATAAATACACCAGGATTCACACTTCCTGCATTTATTGACGTCACAAGCCGCCAGCCAATCAGATCAAACCTGAGTCCAGCCCCTCACCTAGCAACCCCTGGTTAGGCTCAACCCACTTCTGTATTAAACACATGACTGTTGTTTTTCATGATTTCATCTCATCTTTTGTTTATATGTTCTTAATTTCATGTGTACAGCACTTTGTTGCAGCTGTGTTTTTTTAAATGGCTTTATAAATAAAGTATAATTGTTATTTTTATGTTTTAGTTCAATTTTTAGTGTATTTGCGATCGCTGCCAACGCGCAGCCGGCAAAAATTAAACGAGCGGACCACAGGCGGAAGGACCGGGTTCGACGGGACCCTCTTCCGGCGCGATGGAGCGGAGCTTCAACTGTACAGCCTTGCAGCAGCCTCGCAGCAGGCTCGCAGCAAGAGGACCTTCTCCTTACAGATTAATTTACGGGAGACACTTGGTGAACTTTGTGTTGTCTTCACTGGAACAGCGATAACTCCCAAAATCTCATCGCGTGCAACGAGCGGAGCTGGCGAAAACCGGAAGAGGAACAAGCTAACATTAGCTTCGGATTCGGGTGGTCTAATGCTAAAAGGAGCAGCAAACTGCGGCGCGCTCAGACGGGTTTCGGTAAGTTATCTTAAGCTAACACTAACAGTAAGTCAAATGAGTAATAAAAAAAGAGCTAATTTTAAAACAACAACACATTACAGATACTGGCTGTTACAGAGGGCGTGAACAGATCGTTGAAGGGCGTGGACTTCAAGAAACCGGTCGTTCAAAACGAAAGTTAAAAATGGCAGAATTAAAAAGGGTATAATTGATTATCTAATAATTATTTTGTGCATTAAATTGAAGGAATAGGGTCTGGATATCCCACAGAAATACCATAAAAATTTAAAAAATACATCTGAGGTCCCCTTTAAGCATATTGAACAGTTCCAAATTTCTCTGATGCTTATATTTGAATAAATGAACAACAAACTTTGTACAACAGCTGGCTTTGTATTAAAAACATGTTATATAATTTATAAAACAGTATCAAAGAAAAGCACTGCACACCAATAGATTGTTACAGAAGTGTTTAACTGTCGTTTAACATATCAATGACATATACCTAATGATATGTCATGTACCATTGGGCACTTTTAAGTGGGTACAGTATACTGAAATTCTTAAGTTTTTTTTAGTGGGTATACTCCATATACCCGAGTATCACGTAGACTACACCACTGGGTGAGAGGATACGTTTCTGGGGCCCGCCTTCTCCCCTGAGGTAGCTATAGCCAAAGTGGTTCAAAACATCAAAGTTCATGCTCAGTGAACGGTTGGTTGCTCAACGTCCTACTCCCATTGACAGGGGAGAGGGTGGGCCTCAGAAACCATCTTATGGCCAGCAAACTGGTTGTCACACTACTGTATTTTTCGGAGTATAGGTCGCACAGTTTTATCATTTTTTTTCATGGCCTGCGACCTATATTCAGGTGCGACCTATATATGGCTTTTTATAAAATAAGCTGATTTGTAATAATTTATTAACAAAAATTAAACTGAGACACACTCTTACAATAATGTCAGCTAACAAATATAATTTTTTAGGTGTTTATCCTGCTAAAATTATTCATTTATTAAAGAAAAGTTCAGCTCAGACACATATTTGCTATAATTTTTTATCAAACAATTAATTGTTTTTAAGTGTTAATCTTCTTAAAAGCCTTGCTGTGCGCTCCTGTGGAAGAGACATTTGCAGCAGAGCTAAACACGGTCCACATTTGACGTAGGTGCGACCTATACTCAGGTGCGACCTATGGATGGATTTTTCCAGTTCTTTGACAATAATTGGATGGTGCGACCTATACTCTGGTGCGACCTATACTCTGAAAAATATGGTATGTGTGCTGCTTTAGGACCGAGTTTGTTGTAGCTCCTCGGACTTATGAAGTCCTCTGGATTCAGGATGAAATGTCTCCAAAAAAAAAAATCATCTCGAAGCTTGTCCTGCAGCGCGGACTGCACAAAGGTGCAGCAGGTTCTAAATAATTCATTTTAAATAAACATTCCATGCCAATCATGAGGCTCATCCATCAATCAGCCAATTCTGTCATGTCCAATCTTATTTTGAAAAACCACGACAGAGCGAGTCCGCGACAAATGAACTTTGAAGTAGCGAGGGACTTCTGTACACCCATTGTTCCAGATTACATAATCTAATTTAGCCTCTGCAGTACTGCTGACTTTGAGTAAGAATAAAGAAATAAAGAGGCAGTTTTTTTTTTCATTAGCTCCAAAATCAGTGTTTTATTTGGATGGTTGGGGTCAGAGATGTAGAATTGGTGTTGCAGTACACATGGTTATCCACAAGGCTTCAGTTCAACACCTTCTCCAGTCTTAAAGCTGATTCTTTCATTAGTGCCGACAGCATGACATCCCGTCCCACGTCCCATTCCGTTTGGTACAAAATCAACAGTTGTGCTCACAAGATCACTACTTCTCTATTTTACTCAGTTTTTTTTTTTTTCATTTATTTATTTTTTTATACAAAACACTCGTAACTTCTACACATTTATTACCACCCAGGGTTTCATTTTTTTCCCCACTTTGTAAAGAAAATCAGTAAACTTTTTTTTATTTATTTAAATTTTTGTTGTCATGAAAAGATAAAAACATGCAAAAAACTTGAATTGGTTGTCCAAATTATACATTTACAAGTTTGGAACTTTGAACTTCTTCATAATACTACACCAAAAGAAAAGAGGAAAAAAAAGAAAAGAAATAATATGTACACACATCTTTTTACAGTGAAGTAAAACTCGAACGTATCGGAGTATGACTAAGGCAAAAGAAGTGTACATAGATTAGACCAAAACGGTTTGTTGTTTTTGTAACATACTACATCACCTCAAAGAAAAATAAATTGCTACAAAAGTGTGATTCATACCTCCCTTTATTTGCAACCAGCTGCACAATTTTAATTTTTAGTGAGAAAGTCTAAAAGTTTAGCATACTGTACAGTGCTGCTTTTAATCCTTTTTCTTCTCATTCAAGCTAACAGATGTTCCTTCATCCTTGTGATTTATTTAAATAATCTTCAAACGGGAGCGTTGTGTAACCACAAAAAA
>JBBPBX010003088.1:67846-78657 GCA_038048925.1 Garcialebias charrua | reverse complement strand
AAACATTGAATGAAAAGGGTGCAGAAAGAAGAAAAAAATCTTATACTTGCCCCTTCTTTTTTAAATTTTTTATAAAATTTGTTCATTTTTAAAATACAATACAAAACAATCCCATAAACGATAACATACAAAATATAAAATGAAAGGTAGCAGAAAGAAGAAAAAAATCTATTATATCTGCCCCCTTTTTCAAACAATTAGTTCAATCAAAAATAATCTTCAGTAACAGAACAAAATGAATAACTATTTCTAATTTTTTTAAACTCTAATACAATACACATTACGCTACTTCATGTATTTTTTTCAACAATTCAGTTTCGATCATTTTCTTAAATGTACACATTGACTTGGCATTTTTAACTACATTCTCCAAACCATTCCATGATCCAGTTCCCTGGATTGAGGTAGAACGTCCCTTCAAACTAGTTCTGTACATGTATTTTGGTTTTACAAATATCTCTGTCCCCTTAAGATTATAACAACTTTGTCTTTTAACAAAATGTATTTGGATATTTAAAGGTAATGCATTATTCTTAGCCCTATACATAACTGATAAAATATTATAATCTACCAAATCATGGAACTTCAATAACTTTAGTTGATAAAATAATGGGCTTGATGGATGACAGTAATGCTTTCTGGTGATTATTCTTACAGCTCTTTTCTGTAAAACAAAAATAGGCTTTGTAATTGTTTTACACGCTTTCCCCCCAAACATCAATACAATAGATTAATTGTGGAACAATGATTGTGTTACAACAAATACAGAACTTTATCGTTTAATAAGTCCCTGACTTTTTACAGTACTGCGATAGATTGCCATTTTTATTCTTACAGAATTTATGTGTTGTTTCCACGTCAGTTTGTCATCAATGATAACACCCAAAAATTTCACCTCACTTACTCTACAAATCTCAACACCATCAATTTTAAATGGAACATCAACAGTTTTATTTTTATTACTGAATATCATGTAATTAGTTTTATCTAGATTTAATGATAATTTATTAAGTTTAAACCAAGTTTGTATTTTGACAAATTCTGTCTTTATCAACTCCAACATCTGTTCTATATCTTTACCCAAACAAAAAAATGTGGTATCATCTGCAAAAAGGACACATTTAAGGAGTCCTGACACATTTACCAAGTCATTCACATATAAAATGAATAGCTTTGGTCCAAGTACAGAGCCTTGAGGAACTCCACATGTGATATTGCAGAGGTCAGATTTTACACCATTTATTTGTACAAACTGTTTCCTGTCTTTCAAATAGCTAGATACCCACTGTAATGCTGGTCCTCTAATACCATATTTGTTCAAATTTTCAAGGAGAATAGTGTGGTCAATAGTATCGAATGCTTTTTTTAAATCAACAAAAATACTGACACAATATTGTTTTTGACTGACAGCAGTAGTTATTTGTTCCATTAATTCCATGAGAGTCATTGATGTAGTTTTTTGCTCTAAACCCATACCGACTGCTACTTAGAATATTTTGGTTAGCAACAAATTGATCTAGTCTGTTCAAATAGTTTTTCTAGAATTTTGAGAACTATGTTAAAGCTGCAGTATGTAGCTTTTTTTATGAACATATTTCTTCACTCTGTCCCTACCTCCTGACAGACTGATGTTAGCCAGGTAATCTCTGAAAAAAAATTAAAAAAAATATTGTCCCCTTGCTTCTCCAGGTGGTAAATAAGCATTTCTAAAAAGAAAAGGTGACCCGCCATTTTCCAGCCAATAAAAACAGAGTTTGTAACCAGCCAATAAAAACAGAGCTTGAATTTGAATCAGCCAATAAAAACAGAGCTTGAATTTGAAATTCAACAGACCACAAGGGGGCAGAGCCACATATGGCTCTGAGGGGGAGGGATCAGAATGCTTTGCCTGTTGAAAATATTTCTAACTGCTGCAGTTCTACAGAAACTGCATACTGAACCTTTAACAAGGATATTGGTCTATAATTGTTGAACACATATTTATCACCATTTTTTAAAAAGAGGAACTACATTTATTATCTGGAAATTTTCCTGTTGAGAATGATAAATTACATATGTAAGCGGCTCAATAACATGACTCATTATGTCCATTACAAACATCATATCCATGTATGTTTTTTTACTACATTCATTATTTCTTCTTTGTCAGTTCCATTTAGAAAAATACTGTTTGCACAACCTATAATTGAATGGCTCACATTATTATCTACTTTTGGTATTTTAGCTGCAAGGCTTGATCCAACATTCACAAAATGATTAAATCCATTTACAATTTCATTCTCATCATGAATTTCATTGTTGTCCTTTACAAAATATTGTGAAATACCCGTTTTTTACTTTATGATTCTTCAGAACACTATTCATTACTCGCCATGTTGCCTTCATATCACCATTACTTTNGTTTTGCGCACGCGTCCAAATAAGAGTATGGCAAGCCGGCCGTAGTTAACTTGTAGTTTTGCTACTTAGCTGTCGAAGAAAGGACTTTAACACAAATTACGCACAGTTTTCATTAAAAAAAAGGTAACAATTAAATCTGACAACTCTGATTTTACATCAGACGCAGCATTTCTGCAGTTAGCCGGTAGAAGAAAGATCTCTATCATAGGCTAAATGTCTATCGTTTCTACCGTGTACCATATATACTGTATCACATATTCCTACTACGAGAAGGTGCTGTTTATAAGACTGAGTTTGATGCTGCTCCTCAATCTGACAAAGTCTTTTGATTTAACGATGGAACCTTAAAAATATATAATTTTTTTTCTTTTTGCATTTGTCCAGAGGATCTGATTTAACTTTGGTAGAGCAATGGATTAAGTTTTGCAGTACATGCTGCATAACATGCACGTCACAGTTTCCTTTTTCTGATTAGGTTGCGTTGGCAGCCATGGGAGAGAGTCGTGGTAGTAGCAAGTTCCACAGTCGTGGTCAACGGGTAAATGTTTAATCATTATAAGATAACTCTTGTATTTTCTTCTAAGTGAAATTTAAGGAATTGTTGGGTTTATATTTACACTATAGGATCTCTTGTTGCGTTCCAAAAGAAGATGGGTCCTGTCAACAATTGACTTGGAAGAGGAAATGAAAGTGGATTACCCATACAAAATTTCTACGGTAAAGTAGCCATCACTTTCATATAATAACCGCAGTGTGGCAGCTCACTCACATGCCTGTTATGTCTTTTTCAGATGTATAATGACCAGACTGAAGGGCATAACTACAAATTCATAATCAGTGGAGAAGGAGTAGACGAGGGACTTTTTTCTATTGGTGAAAAATCTGGAGATGTGTTTGTGCATAGACCCGTCGACAGAGAGAAAAAGTCAACCTTTCATGTGAGCCAACATGGTCTGGTAATTAATACATAATACAATATGTAGTCATTGAAAAAAATTAACCTGAGTACTTTATTCCACAGATCACGTTTGATGTCTGGAACTTAGAAACTGATACAGGACTTGACAAGGAACTAGCTTTTGATGTGGATATAAAGGACATTAATGACAATGCACCTAAATTTATCAAATTTAAGCCAAATACTCTAGTGAAGGAAAATGCGGAGGAGGGCAAGTATACAATATAGTAAATATTTAAACTGTACGTGGGCTTTCAGCATGCTGCCACTGAGTGTGAAATGTTTGAGAAACTAAATATTGAAGTGTTCATAGAATTTTTATTACTGTATATCGTAACATTTAATCCATGATTTAAAAAAGTTGTCAAACCTGGACATCATATATCAATCTGCTGCCTACAGTCACATACTTCTGTTTTATATGTACTTTATCTGGCTTCCTTTGGTCACCTTCTTATAGGGTTCCTGGATGCACTGATTGAGGCTACAGATGCCGATCAGGAAAACACCCCTAATTCAACAGTTGTGATCAGCGTGAGTCAACAAAACCCACTTGTGCCCGCCATTGAAGCATTTCAGATTGATGGCAGAATGGCTCGACTCAAATTCAAAGGATGCTTCGATTACGATGTAAGATTCAGTAACCCATTCATATAAAGCTGACCTATCAGTTTTGCACTGTACTTAAAGTATAATTTTTTGAATATGTTTCAGAAAGCAAAGCAGTATAAAATTGCTGTTACAGCACAAGATAAAGGAAAGCCACCCCTGTCCAGCACTAGCGTTATTGTGCTCAACGTTATTGACACAAACAGTCATCAGCCAACATTTTCAGAGAGGCAGGCACGTATTGATATATTATTATGGTTTTTAAAATTTGACACTAAACTTATGCACAAGTACTGTATGCAACTTTTCTGTCTTTTAGTATAAAGTTGAGGCTTTGGAAATGACCAAGTTTGATGAGCTTTTGAGAATTAAGGTGGTGGACAAAGACACCCCGAACACTGATGGCTGGCGTGCCAAATTCTCCTTTATTGGTGGCAACGAGGAAGGGATTTATGAAATTAAAACTGACCCAGCAACAAATGACGGCATTCTGAGTGTTGTCAAGGTAACTTTTATCCATCTGACAGAAAAAAATATTCACTGCAAGTTAAAAGTCCAGTCTTTAAATTTGAAACTACATAAGCAGCAGTTGAACTTACTGACCTCACCTACTTTGTTTTCTACAGGAAAAGAATTTTGACCAAAACACTTTGGTAAACTTGAAAATTGGCGTTGAAAATTTAGAACCTTTAAGTATTTGCAAAGATAATAAATTAATTAAAGATCCAAAGGACCTTCCACCTCAAGATTCAGTCAATATCACAGTGACAATGGTTGACACCAATGATGCACCAGTGTTTGAAAAATATACAGACGATGTGTACCAGACAGAGGAAACGGAGCCAGGCGAAGTGTTGTACACTCCAAAAGTTCATGATATTGACTCCCCCATGTTCAGGTATGGTCTTTACATATTCCATGTCTAAAATAAAATAAAAATCTATAAATAAAAATAGCAAACTAAGATTGGTTGGTTGGTTGGTTGTCAATTTGCTAGCAGAATTACTTGAAGACCTTTTTATAATACAAACATTATTTCTAGGGGTGGAGCATGGGCCCACCACAAAGGGAGTCAAGTTCAGGTCCAATTTAGCTCTTTCACTTTTACAATATGAAATAAGATTTTTGTTGGTTAAATTGTTTTCATGGCTCCAAATTTAACAACATTCCAGGTTTCATTTTTCAGATTACCCACTTAGGAAGCACACACATATCAAAAAGCAGGTTGCCTGTTTAGGTTATTTGGGTATTGAAAGGATTTCTTTAATTTCTTCAGCAATTATTTTCATATAAAAATATCACAAAGTAGATTTTGTTAAAATAAACCTTTAGTTTATTTGACAAATACAGTTCTTAACTTATCTGTTAATACTTACAAAACCGACAATGCAATTCAATTCAAATTAAATACAACTCGCAGTGTTTAGTTATTCACTGTGAACAGAAATACCTTTACGTTTTATGAACAGGGGTGTACCGTAAACAGGTTTAATTTTTTTCACATGGCATTTAAGTACTTGTCATTCCCCTCCTCAAGATCACTGCTACTAAATCTCAGACTCACAGGGGTCTGCAGATACATGGGTAATAGTTGTGCAACTGCTACTTATCGCATAAAATGGACAAAATTCTATTATGCCTGACAGATATCCATCCATCCATCCATTTTCTTCCGCTTATCCGGGGTCGGGTCGCGGGGGTAGCAGCCTAAGTAGGGAGGCCCAGACTTCCCTCTCCCCAGCCACTTGGAGCAGCTCCTCTGGGGGAATCCCAAGGCGTTCCCAGGCCAGCCGAGAAACATAGTCCCTCCAGCGTATCCTGGGTCTTCCTCTGGGTCTCCTCCCGGTGGGACATGCCCGGAACACCTCACCAGGGAGGCGTCCAGGAGGCATCCTAACCAGATGCCCGAGCCACCTCAACTGGCTCCTCTCGATGTGGAGAAGCAGCGGCTCTACTCCGAGTCCCTCCCGGATGACTGAGCTTCTCACCCTATCTCTAAGGGAGAGTCCAGCCACCCTGCGGAGAAAACTCATTTCAGCCGCTTGTATCCGAGATCTTGTTCTTTCGGTCATAACCCAAAGCTCATGACCATAGATGAGGGTGGGAACGTAGATCGATCGGTAAATTGAGAGCTTTGCCTTTTGACTCAGCTCTCTCTTCACCACGACAGACCGGTACAGCGCCCGCTTCACTGCGGACGCTGCACCTATCCGCCTATCGATCTCACGCTCCAGTTTTCCCTCATTCGTGAACAAGATCCCGAGATACTTAAACTCCTCCACTTGGGGCAGGACCTCCTCCCCGACCCGGAGAGGGCACGCTACCCTTTTCCGGCTCAAGACCATGGCCTCGGATTTGGAGGAACTGATCCTCATCCCGGCCGCATCGCATTCAGCTGCAAACCGCTCCAGTGAAAGCTGTAGATCACGAGCTGATGAAGCCAATAGGACCACATCATCTGCAAAAAACAGAGAAGCGATTCTAAGGCCACCAAAACGGATCCTCTCAACACCTTGGCTGCGCCTAGAAATTCTGTCCATAAAAGTTATAAACAGAATCGGTGACAAAGGGCAACCTTGGCGGAGTCCAACTCTCACCGGAAACGAGCCTGACTTACTGCCGGCAATGCGGACCAAGCTCTGACACCGGTCGTACAGGGACCTAACAGCCCATATCAATGGGCCTGGTACCCCATACTCCCGGAGTACCCGCCACAGAACCCCCCGAGGGACGCGGTCGAATGCCTTTTCCAAGTCTACAAAGCACATGTAAACTGGTTGGGCAAACTCCCACGCACCCTCCAGGACCCTGTTGAGGGTGTAGAGCTGGTCTAGTGTTCCACGACCAGGACGAAAACCACACTGCTCCTCCTGAATCCGAGGTTCGACTATCCGACGGACCCTCCTCTCCAGAACCCCTGAATAGACCTTACCAGGGAGGCTTAAGAGTGTGATCCCTCTATAGTTGGAACACACCCTACGGTCCCCCTTTTTGAATAGGGGAACCACCACCCCAGTCTGCCAATCCAAGGGAACTGCCCCCGATGTCCACGCGATATTGCAGAGTCGCGTAAGCCAACACAACCCCACAACATCCAGAGCCCTAAGGAACTCAGGACGAATCTCATCCACCCCCGGAGCCTTGCCACCGCGGAGCTTTTTAACCACCTCGGCGACCTCCGCACCAGAGATTGGAGAGCCCGATCCAAAGTCCCCAGGCTCCGCTTCCTCAGTGGAAGACGTGCCAGTAGGATTGAGGAGGTCTTCGAAGTATTCCGCCCACCGACTCACAACATCCCGAGTTGAGGTCAACAGCACGCCATCCCCACCATAAATGGTGTTGGTCGCGTACCGCTTTCCCCCCCTGAGACGCCGGATGGTGGACCAGAATCGCCTCGAAGCCGTACGGAAGTCATTCTCCATGGCCTCTCCGAACTCCTCCCACGCCCGAGTTTTTGCCTCAGCAACCACCCGAGCCGCATGCCGCTTGGACTGCCGGTACCTATCTGCTGCTTCCGGGGTCCCACAGGCCAAAAAGGCCCAATAGGACTCCTTCTTCAGCTTGACAGCATCCCTCACCGCCGGTGTCCACCACCGGGTTCGAGGGTTGCCACCACGACAGGCACCAACAACCTTGCGGCCACAACTCCGATAAGCTGCCTCGACAATAGAGGCGCGAAACATGGCCCACTCGGGCTCAATGTCCCCCGCCTCCCTCGGAACGTGTTCAAAGCTCTCCCGGAGGTGGGAGTTAAAGCTCCGTCTTACGGGAGACTCTGCCAGACGTTCCCAACAGACCCTCACAATACGTTTGGGTCTGCCAGGTCTGACCGGCATCCTCCCCCACCATCGGAGCCAACTCACCACCAGGTGAGCCTGACAGATAATAAACAAATATTACCATAGTTACTACAACATTACTGGAAGAAAATACATCTTTGTGCAAATGTTCACGAGTTACCCAATTTTACCCATCAAGATAGCTTTGTGTGTCAAGGGAAAGGAGATCTACAATATAAATATCAAAGTTGTGCAATATACTGTATAATTTTTGAGCTGTGAACATTAGTTCAAAAACCATGCCCACCCTTCAAATGATTATGGGTGGCTTCAGACAGTACAATCTGAAAAAGTAAAAGCCACAGCTTACATATTTACTCATGATGAACCTTGACAATTTGAAAACCATGTTGACGTACAATATGAATGTGCAGTTTACTAGGGATGCACAATACTATTGACATGGTATCGGCCGATATTAACGTTCAAATTAAATATCGGACATCGACCATTCCATCAAAATAACTCACCGATTTACACTGTCAAGCCCAAAAAAAGTTGCCAACTGGATTTAACTTAGCAAATAGGTATGAGCCTCCTGTTGGATAATTACAGCATGGGTGATTATCTTTCAGCTGGCAACAAGTTATTTAACCCCAACTGGTGCAATGAGGTGCTTCTCATTTCTTAAACAACCATGTCGAAAGACACATTGCGTGGTCGTGGAAAAGATGTCAGTCTGCTTGAAAAGAGTCAAATCATTGGCATCAAGCAGAGAAAACATCTAAGTAGATTGCAGAAAGTACTAAAATTGGGTTAAGAACTGTTCAACGCGTTATTAAAACTTGAAGGATAGTGGGGACCCATCGTCTTTAAGGAAGAAATGTGGCCGGAAAATAATCCTGAATGATCGTGATCGGCGATCACTTAAATATTTGGTGAGCAATGGAAGAAGGTCATGTGGTCTGATGAGTCCAGATTGACCCTGTTCCAGAGTGATGGGTGCATCAGGGTAAGAAGAGAGGCAGGTGAAGTGATTCACCCATCATGCTTAGAACCTACTGTACAAGCCTGTGGGGGCAGTGCTATGATCTGAGTTTGCTGCAGTTGGTCAGGTCTAGGTATGTGATGAGGTCAGCTGACTACCTGAATATACTGAATGACCAGGTTATTCCATCAATGGATTTTTTCTTCCCTGGTGGGACAGGCATATTTCAAGATGACAATGGCAGGATTCATCAGGCTCGAATTGTGAGAGATTGGTTCCGGGAGCACGAGACATCATTTTCACACATGGATTGGCCACCACATAGTCCAGACCTTAATCCCACAGAGAATCTTTGGGATGTGTTGGAGAAGGCTTTGCACAGTGGTCAAAATCTGCCATCATCAACACAAGATCTTGATGAAAAATTAATGCAACACTGGATGGAAATACATCTTGTGACATTGCAGAAGCTTATCGAAACAATGCCGCAGCAAATCTAAAGGCGATCTAATGAAATATTAGTGTGTGACCTTTTTTTTGGTGGCAAATTTTTTTTTGGCCAGGCAGTGTAGTCCAAGTTGAAGTGTGACATCATTGTCAGCCCCCTTTTTGGCAACTGCATTGGTAGCAGGCCAAATTGACAAAGATCATGCAGAATAATGTAGTATTTTAATTCCACAGCAGAGAAAGCTATATAGTCTCTGTAAGTAGGTCAAGTAGGTTTTAACATATTGGCATATTGGATATCGGCCAAAAATCCAATATTGTGCATCCCTGTACTGTAGTTTACAATTTAAATAAGTGAGAATGGATAAAAAAAATTGTGCAAAAAGAAATTAGCAACTTGATCTGGGTTGTTGGTGTGCAGAAACTGAGCAGTCAACCCTGTTTTCTAGGGAATTATACATGTCGATTATATTGTCAATTTTACCCCTTACCTTAAATAAATTGGTTAGAAATTATACATGAAAATGTTTTATTCATACTTGGATGTTTGCTCTTACTCTGAGATTTCTGAGAACTGCATAGCGCCAAGTGAATTCCTCCAGTTTTCAAACAATTACATTTCTGTATAGCAGTGCCACATATTGGATAGAATATGTTATATGTGAGGTGAATTATGATAACCTGCCAATGATAGGTTTACAAATTATTTAATACAGCACGATCATATCATGTCACAGTCATTTTAAATATTTTACTTGATGATATGCATTGCTAACTGTCTAATTTTCTGATTTTTACAACTGTAACCAGGTTTGTCCTGGTCGCTGATCCAGCTCACTGGGTGTCTATTGATGAAAAAACAGGACAAATCAAAACAGTCGCAAGAATGGATCGAGAGTCACCCTATGTTGATGAGGATAATATTTACAGAATTGTTATTGCTGCAATCGACGATGGTATGAGATGGCTTCACTGTGAAATATTTTAGCATAAACAACTTAAACTAATTGTTTTTCGTCTTACTATGGCTTCCAAGGTGTACCTGCTGCCACAAGTACATGCACAATCAAGGTTCACCTCAGGGACATCAACGACAACACTCCTAAACTGGTCAACAAGACTTTGATCATGTGTGGAAACAGAGTTAACAAGATTATGGCGCCTGCTAGGGATGCAGATGCCGAGCCATTTAGCGGGCCATTCAGCTTTACCTTGGAGAATGATAAAACTCTGAATGAGCGCTGGAAATTAGAACCTGCCTACGGTTGGTTCACCACTCCTTACATTGTTAATGATGAAAAAAAATCTAGTTGAACAACAGTTGAAGAGCTACTAGACAAATCTTTTTCTATGTTAAACAGGTGAAGAATGTGGCCTTGTTAGCAAGAAAACTCTTCCCTATGGTAACTACTCTGTGCCGCTGGTGATTGAAGATAAACAGAACCTGGTTGGACATGAGACCCTGGAAGTGGTGGTGTGCGACTGTGATAAAAGCGATGTTTGCCGTGGAGAACTCCCACTCTCAGCTAACATATCTGGAGCGGGCATTGGACTAATTCTTTCCTCGTTGCTTTTGTTTTTGTGTGAGTATGACCAATGTTGAACACATGAGATATATATATATATATAT
>JBBPBX010003088.1:51204-67788 GCA_038048925.1 Garcialebias charrua | reverse complement strand
T
Organism: Garcialebias charrua; assembly: GCA_038048925.1. NCBI lineage: Eukaryota > Metazoa > Chordata > Actinopteri > Cyprinodontiformes > Rivulidae > Garcialebias > Garcialebias charrua. Next base: position 67,787 of record JBBPBX010003088.1, on the reverse strand, counting down.
TTTGCTGACTCTGTTGAGGTTTTTAAAAAACAACTGAAAACACTTTTATTTGCTCAGGCTTTTATGTCATGATTTTATTGTATTTTGCATTGATTGATATTTGTAGATTTTATGCTTGTTTTATTCTGTGTATACTTTTGCCATTGATTTTGTTGTACAGCGCTTTGTGATTTTATGTCTGTGATAAGCGCTCTAGAAATAAACATTACTTACTTACTTACTTACTTACTTACTTACACATATATATATATATATATACATATATATATATATATATATATATATATTATATATATATATATAATTTTTTTGTGTAATGAGATATCATTCTCTAAGATGTGTCACACAACAACTTCAAGTTCATGTTCCTTCATTTGAAATTCATTCAACCTTTATTTAGACAGTTTAATCCCTTTAAGCCTCAGGGACTCATTTACAAGAGAGACCTGAAATATGTGTACAATGTTTAACAAAACATTTTAACACGATTTATATGGGTATTTAAAGTGTCTGTGACATCATCTTTTAACCTTGCGTATAGTGACACAACATAAATATCTTGTATCATTCAACTATGTTCGTTTTAGCAAACAAAATGATATATTAATGAAAATTTCTTTCAAAGTGAGTTTAAAATTAAACACCGTGTTTCCTCACGGGACATCCGACTACACGCGAATGCAACATCTGTGACGTAGGACGGAGAACGTCTTTAGAACGCCCCTTTTACATATTCATGGCAGACAATAAATAAAACGGCAAATTTAGCAATCTAAGTGAAGATTTGCGCTACCGGTATTTGTCTTCAGTTTGGGAAGCAGAAAGTTAGATGAACAAGAAACAGCAGATTCTAATTTAGGTCTGCACCCGTATTTATTTGAGTCTCAGTATAGCTGCGCGTTAATCCGAGCGCCGCGGCACGCCGTGTGAGCGTCACGGTACAAGCCTTTGATCACGGGCGTGAACGCGCCAAGCTCAAATTTTACTACGCCTACGCGCGCGCGTTGATAAACTGCCTCGCACCGGACTGTTTTGAGACACAAATGTATTAAATTCCTCTTCTTCATCGCTGATCTGGCATTTTCTTTTGTTTTTTTTTGCCAAAAGTCAAGTGATCACTTGAAGCTGTCACCATTCGCTTCCTCCTCCGAGGAGGAGGAATGAATGAATTTCTCACGAGCGAACTAAAGTCATGTCCAACGTGGCTGCACCAGGTTCTAAATATTTCCTGGTGGTCTGCTGTGTGGGCTGAAGGAGAAGCGCTCCCTGTTTTTAATTTATTTTTTAAAACTTTTTATGAACATATAAACACAGAAAACCGCTGCGCAGCCCTCTGTCTTTTTTCTCCAACCCGACATGTCAATAATTTCAGTAGGCGTGTCAGCAAATGACCAATCAGCGACCTCAATTTGTCTCGTAGGTAAACGCTCCGCCCTGCTGCAGCTGCTCGAGCCTGCACTCCAGAGAGCTGCGCTTGCACAGAGCTATAATATGAACTGCCTGCGCGCAGCACACGCGAGTCCAGCGGCGCTGGGCATAACGCACAGCTATACTGTACTGGGGGCTTTACCTTTTCAGGAANCTAAGTTAAGATTTGAGCGATTTGTCTTCAGTTTGGGAAGCAGAAAGTTAGATGAACAAGAAACAGCAGGTTCTAATTTAGGTCTGCACCCGTATTTATTTGAGTCTTACCTTTTCAGGAAGCGAGGGAGCTCCGAGGGGGGGGGGCAGCTTTATTTATTCCATACTTGACGAAGTATTTCATCTTTTGGGAAAGTGAAAAGGCTCACTTGTTCACTGATGATATTAGAACACCCAAATGTGACACAACGTAACAGCCTTTTTGAAGTTATACAAAAAAAAAAAGGCGATCTGGCAGGGAATGAATATGCATTATCATTGCAGCCGCGACCTGAGCTTCTCCTTCCTACGTCACAGATGTTGCATTCGCGTGTAATCGGATTTCCTGTGAATAAACATGGCGCAAAGTTTAAAATAATTTTTAAATCAAAATTACCCGTATTTTCCGGTGTATAGGTCGCACCTTTTTATGTTTTTTTCAAGGCCTGCGACCTATACTCAGGTGCGACCTATATATGGCTTGTTATCACTTTCGGTGAAACAAATTTTTAAATCCAGCTCATTTCACAATTACGTTCATTTATTAAGGAAAAGTTCAGCTCAGACATATATTTGCTATAATTTTTATCAAACAAATAATTGTTTTTAAGTGTTAATCTTCTTAAAAGCCTTGCTGTGCTCCTGTGGCAGACATTTGCAGCAGAGCTAAACGTAGGTGCGACCTATACACCAGTGCGACCTATCTAGGGATTTTTCCAATCTATTGGTGAGTAATTGGACAATGCGACCTATACACAGGTGCGACCTATACACCAGAAAATACTGTAAATTGATTTATCATTTTGCTTGTACAAACAAACATAGTTGAATGATACAACATATATATGTTGAGCACTTTTATGCATAGTTCACACTTCATGTCAGTGGACCTTTAAGGAAAGCCTTCAACAAAGAACCACAAATGTATTAACGCTGCATTAATGAGTGTAAATGTGTGATTAAATGTTTAATGATTATTGAATATACTATATAAGAAAATACAATGTAAGTTAAATTTATGGGAAATACAACATATAAGTTGTTCTTTTGTTGCATCTGCAGTACTTTTGCTTGTTATTGGTTGTTGGACGGGAAAGCAGACGTTTAAATACATAGATATGGATGAAGGCAACCAGACACTTATCAAGTACAACCAAGAAGGAGGTGGCGCTACTTGCATGGTATGTTACTTGGGATGTGGTCGTGCAAATCAGTAACACAGTCCTGTGTCAAGTACAGTAGTAGTGTTAATTGTTTTCTGTATTCTCTGACAGTCTGTACCCATTGTCCTGTCACCAACGGGTGCTATAAATGTGACAGATGGTCTCAAGCAGGGCTTTGTGCAGGTATTCCCACTTCATTTTTATTCTCATCCATCTCTTTCTAAAATGTATAACAGTTATTTCAAAGAGAGCACACTAAACTGTCTAAAAGCAGGACGGGTAAATGTGAAGAAATGTTGCAGAAAAATATCCTGCAGTTAACACGAAGTAATAGATGATGTTAAAACTAATGGAGGACAGCTATCAATCAATTGTACCATTTTCTTTAGCTACCCAGATGACAGAGGTATAATATTGACTCTGGTTGTTGTAAAGAAAGAAAGGAAGGAAGAAAGAATAAATAAAAAATATTTGCATAGAATCATGTAACAGGTGGATTTAATAATGAAGTTTGGGAGTAGCATGTTACAACACAAATATTACAAAAAAGATGTTCCCACCCTTTAGACATAAAGTGCATGAGTAACCTTTATTAGTAAGATAAGTGTGTAGTAATCAGTACAAATAAAGGTCAATGAGATGATTACATCCAATTTTTGTTGCAAAAGGCCTATATTTACATATAATAACAGGGTGTGCTTCAAAAACAAGCGTTTATTATTTATGGGTAATTTTCCATGTCTAAACCTGTTGAACCTTTATATAAAATAAGTTTGACTGTATGATTTATTATTTTGTTTTGCTCACCTAGAAAACTGAGACCGCCCCAGCGATGATTAATAATGTGGAGACCTACAGCTCCATTCACAACTTTGTGAGTAACCCACTTTAAACACTTTTTTATAACAAATTTTGAACAGAGAAAAAATAACAACAACAAAACATTGCATCTTTTTGCCTTGGAAAAATGTCAACAGCAAATCAGTGTATGGTACATACAGGGGCGGCTATGGCTGAGTGGTAAGAGTAGTCATCCTCCAATGAAAGAGTTGGGGGTTCGATTCCACCTGCAGTTATATGCTGAAGTGTCCCTGGGCAAGACACTAAACCCCTCATTGCCTCTGATGTGTGTCCCATTGGTGTGTGAATGTAATAAAGCACTGATTAGTGTTTTAAATAAATAGTAGAGTGCTGTATGAATGGGTAAATGAGGACACAGATTGTGTTGTAAGGTACTTTGAGTATCTTGATCAGATAGAAAGGCGCTATATGTACAGTCCATTTACCATTTACATGTACATCTCTCAGAAAGTAGGACTAATCGTAACTGTGAACTTTCACTGATTTACCCTTACTATTTATATGCCAACAGAATACCTATAACATGCAATCAAAAAGCTTGCGGCAACAACGAGGGTCTCATAGAAGTTACGAGGGGCCATCCAGAGTGAGTGATTATCACTGTCATTACATTTTCAGCTGCATTTGACCTTTCTTAAAATTGTGGGTTTCATATGGTACTAATGGAGCTTCATTGCTCTGGTTCACTGCTGGTCTAAGCCCACAAGATGGTGCAGCAAGCTGAAATATTTTTTTTTTTGCTTTTTTTTTGGGTTTGTTTTCTTGTTTTTATCATCTTTAGCAACACACCCCCCCCCCCCTACACACACACACATTTTTCATCTCACACATTTAACTGTACTCATACATCTAACTGTATGTATATTCAAAACATGCTTTGCATAATAATGGCCTTATCTGATGCATATTAAACTGCATCAGCTTAAAACATTTTAACTGCATACAAGTATGCAATAATTTAAATAATAATAATTTAAATAATTTAAATAAGTAATTTCCATTCATTATATAGCCTTTTCTCAGTGACATAAACGGGGTGAATGCTGAAAAACAAGTAGTAAATAAAACAAGTATTATTTGCAAGTTTTAGCTCATTATCTGTGAAATTGGCAAAGAAATAACCTTTTTTGTGTTTAGTAAGGACATTCAGTTGTGGTGGCCATTTGAAATCAGGTTCACACCAAAAAATTGGTCAGTTATAGAGGTACATTTTAAGGAATTTAGAAAGTTTCAATAAAATCCATTAGCTGCTTCTTGAGAATACTTGCCAACAGACACACAAAGACATGAAAACAAAGGCAAGAATGTTCATGATCGCTCACCTTTTATGACTGCGAGTATCAAATATTTTTGATTTAAAAGAATTGTAGCATATCATGGCTCCAGTGCCATATCTTTACGTAAAGACAAAACTGAAGTTTTGTTTTCTTTGTTCAGAGTGCATCCTTGAATGCCAGCAGGAGGCAAACAGTACAGGTAAACAGTGCTTTCATTGATATTCACAGTTTATACTAAATAGGTAAACTGCATGTTAAGTACATGGTAGTACATTTATGGTAATTTATGGTTATGGTTATACAAGATCACATTGTTTTTGTCAGCAGGGCAACAACACTTTCTACAAACGCTCTCTGAGCATAAGGTCAGAACAACGCCTCGCAAGTCAAATCATGCAGGTAAGAGAAGTTTGCATCACATACCACACAAATCACATCACTGAACATGCTCCCTGAAGGCCAGATAAGACACTTTGTGATACGATTGTCAAAGAGCAAAATGATTGAAGTGAAATTGTCAGGAATGAGATAAAACATTATAATGTTTTTCAAGTCCATATTCATAACAATGACAGCTTAATCATTAAGGTCAGGCAGTTTAACAGCCTCAGCGTTAGGGAATGCATTTTTAAACAGAAAATTAAGAATACACCACTGTGCATTCAAACAGAACAATAATCTAAATATTACTTTTTTTTAACTCTTAAATCATACAGAGAGTTTACGCAATAAGTGAAGACGACCCACATTTTATGGTGGACAAACCATTCAGGTATGTATATGAGGGGAAGGGCAGCATATGCCAGTCGCTGGACCAGCTGTCGCTCAATAACCAGGAGGATGATTTGCACTTTTTGGATAATCTTGGCCCAAAGTTCAAGACCTTGGGAGAGATCTCTACGCATTCTAAGAACATGCAGCAGTAAAAGGCACGGCTCGCATGGAAACTTCAATGTCAACTCTTCCCTACTAGTTTCTGAGTGCAGATATGGACTGATTTAATGGGACTCTTTAAAAAGCAAAACACCAAACTGGCTGGATTATACTTGTGCTTTTTGTAAACTATGGACTTAAACATGCAACATTTTGATTGTATTGTATACTTGCACCTATCAATGAAACATAAATTCTGTACAGCATATCATACTTCTGTGATTCTAAAAGGTTGGCTTTTCTCAGTAACTGGATGCGTTTGCTTGTTTTCTGATTTTCTGAGACACGGCGTATAAGTGACACCTAAATAGGCCTCTGCCTTCAGCTAACAAACTGAAGAACTACTACCACCAAGCCAGAAGTACAGTGAGTAATGCCGAATAAATCTAGGCAAGAGTCGCTTGGAAAAAGCTTGGAAGATATGGAGGAAATTAAAAAGTCATTCAACTTCATGAGTTCAACAAGAACTCCTGATGGGTCTGTTTGAGGAAGTGAAACAACTGAAAATTCTAATAAGTAACAAAGACAATAAAATAGCTGAACTTGAACAAAAAATTGATGATTTGGAACAAAATGCAAGACAAGATAACTTGGTGATAACTGGACTTGAAGTTAAGCGCCGGTCATATGCAAAAGTTGCTGCTGGTACTAACATAACAGAAGATGCATCACAAGAAGAACTACAGACTCTGGAGGAGCAAGTAGTGTCTTTTTTACAGGACAAGAACATTGACATAGAACATGAAGACATTTCAATCTGTCACACCCTGCCCAGTAAATCAGAAAAATTCAAACCATCAATAGTTGTCAGGTTCATCAGTAGGAAATCAAGAAACAATGTAGTAATGCAAACAAAAAAACTGAAGGGAACAAATGTATACATAAATGAACATTTAACAAAAAAAATGGCAATATTGCACGTGAAGCAAGGTTGTTGAAAAAACAGAAAAAAAATAGCATAAACATTGAAAAACAGAAAAAAAATAGAGAAGTATTTTGACCTTTGGTGGTTATGCCAGGACATTATTTTGACATTTTCTGTAAGGGAAGGACACATGTGTAAACTGGGGTATTTCATAGCACATACAATTTAAGGTCTCTGCATGCACCTCTCCAGAACTGCAGTTGTAAAGGGTTTTTAAGGAGCACAAGCCTAGATTTCACTGGCTAAAGTCAAACTATCAGGAACCAAACTTGGTTATTTCCACAAATGTTGTTTGTTTGTGATTTAGTCTTTAACAAAACAAGGGTGAGAAGTTAACCGCAGATCTAAAAAATAAATAAATTTTGTTTATAAGCATATTTGGACTTCTTGTCTTTTGGGGGGCTGAGATGGGGTAGAGTTAAGGGCAGCCGACTTGGGACCAGAAAGTCAAAACATGCATGTTAGGTTGCCTTCACGCCCAGGCCCCCCTTGCAAGAGAGATCTGTGATCTTAGTGGGATTTGCCTGGTTAAATACTGATTAATGAAATAAAGTCACGGTTCAACTCCCAGCCATTCCCACATGTCATGGTGTCCATGAGCAAGACACCCAATCCCTAATTGCTCCCCGAGCGCTCATATAGCTGCCAACTGCTCCACCTGGGTGTATCTCAGGTGATATAGGTTAAATGCAGAGAGAACTATCATTTTATGGAGACATACAGTGATCACCATTTCTGACTTCCCTTCCCTTTCCTTCTCTTAAATGTGTTTTATAAAAGAACATTTTTAGTCTAGTATTATCCATTCGACACTACTAAAATGTACTCATTGCAATCTTTGAAAGCAAAAGTATTAAGTTCGTGCAAGAGTTTACATTCTACTTTTGAAATCAAAAAAAGAAGTTCAATACAGAAACAACTGGACTTTATTTGTAACAGAAGACGTTTCGTTCTGTTACAAATAAAGTCCAGTTGTTTCTGTATTGAACGCTTTTTTTTGGATTTTATCATGTCCTGGATGACTGAAAATCTTCACCAGCATATTCTACTTTTGGACATTTATTATGAACAGCAAACAAATGGCATGCTAACTACTGTATGAAGCTGCTGCTCATTGCTTGCATTTACCCAATTCTCTTATTATTTTTATTATTTTTTGTTTGTTTTGTACTGCAAACTTGGCAGAACATAAGAACATGCAGGGTGTGTAAACTACATTTCGCTCATGGTTTCAATCATTGTCTCTTGAGAATGTTGCTTCTCAGTGTCAACCATTCATAGACGTACCGGTATATGTTTTACTGACGTGGTGGGATGAAGCAGCATGCACAAAAATCATACACAAGGCAGAAAGAGGCTTTCAAAAAATGTAGCTTTCTGCAGAGTTGAAGTTGATCTGAAATGTTTTCAGTTAATAAGCACTGTGACTTCTAGTGAACCTACTAAATATGTTGTTTTAGTCCAAATACTGTTCCATAATAAATAATAATAATAATGAATTCAATTTATAACGCACTTTTCATTAATGAAAATCTCAAAGTGCTAGTTCAAAGCTTATAGGCCAAGTAATGCTCTCTTCATGATGTCAAGAATACAGTAACTTCCGCCGTATACGGCGCACCGCCATATAAGTTTTATCAGTCCATATTTGTCTATTAAAGTGGGAAAATCCATAAATGTCACTTCACCGTATACGTCGCATCAATTATGGATCGATGCTGACGCGTCGTGTTTGTTATGCTTCCGGAAAAGTGGGCCAAACCTGGAAATGTGGGCCGGTGTGCCAAAATCCAATGGGCTGCCAAATGGCGGCCGCTGGAGCATGCACGGAAGGACTTTAGCAAGAAATTAACAAGATTAACACCTAAAAACAATTATTTGTTTGCTGGAAATTAGAGTAAAGGTGTGTATCAGATGAACTATTTCTTAATACTGTATATGCACTTTAATTGTTAAATCAGCTGAATTTCAAAAACGGTTTTGCTGCCTCGGTGCTGCGAAGCAGGCACGCTCAGCTGGACCAGCCGCTGCATTTCTTTCAAATTTAACAAGATAACCACTTAAAAAAGTATTTGTTTGCTTGAAATTATATCAAAGGTGTGTCTCAGTCTAACATTTGCTTAATAAATGCACTTTAATAGTCAAATCAGCTGAATTTCAAAAACAGTTTTGCTGCCTCGGTGCTCCGTGAACGTGCAGAGGGAGGAAAAAGGAGGAGGGAGGAACTTTGCTCGTTTCTCCGAAAATTAACAAGAAAAGCTTCTAAACAATTATTTGTTTGCTCGAAATTATAGCAAAGGCGTGTGTCAGTCTAACATTTGCTTAATAAATGCACTTTAATGGTCAAATTAGCTGTATTTCTCCAGGGTGGTGCAGTTGTTTTGAAGGTTCCAAGCAGTGAGCACTGAGCAGATGAAGGTGGGGAGACTATGAAAAGCCGATTGAGTCATTATAGGCTGATGAAGCTTCTCAATCACCCAGAACATGGTAAATTCAAAAAATTTAAGACAAAAACAATAAAGTATAATAAATAAAGTCTAGTTGTTTATGTCTTGAACTTTTTTTTAAATTTGTCATTATAGCCACGTTTACCTATTTTATGATACAACGGCATGCCATACTACTATTATTACTCTGCTGCCATCAAGTGGCTGAAAGTGGTACTGCTCAATTTTTTTTTTCAGTCAGAATGAATGGAAACTGTCATATCTCAGCCCAAAAATGGTTTATAAATATGGGGAGAAAAAATCCATAAATACTGTATGTTGCTTCGGCCTATAAGTTGCAAGGCATGTAAATTATGCGAAAAACTGTGACTTATAGAAAAATACAGTAAATGAAAAAGTGACTAGTGTCGACTTGAAACAATGACACAGATTTCACTTTGCAAATAAAATAAATACATTTTATCAGTAAGGAATCACCATTTTCGTCTCATTAAAAAAAATGGTTTCTGCAAAAAGCAATGGCAAAAAGTTTTTCTTGAATTTGCATGCTTTTTTGTGTCTTAATAAAATTTATTACAGCCTAAAAGCACACAAATATTCTATACTCCAGTATCTTGAATAAAATAAAACTTTCAGTTACAGCCACTCTCTGATTTCAGAAGTTAAACATAATTGTGATTAGACTCAACTGCACTGACTTGTCAGATCAAAGCACTGACAGTGATGGAAAGACTTGAATGTGCAGTTCAGCAGAACTTGTACTTGTTATTTTCTGTGGCACGGTGCACTTTTAACCGAGAACAGGGATTATATCCATCTTGATCCAAACCTTTTATCTGCAGTAGGGCATCTAAAGACAAGATGTGGCTTGACATAATAAAAAATATGAACTTCAGTTCTGCCTTTGGGGATTTTTTTCTCTGCAAGGTTTAGCTCATACGTAGTTTTTTGTTAACATATGTTATGTTTTAACTTGTCTGTCTGGTCTTGAGAAACAGCCAGGTTTAATTTATTTTGACTAGCCACCTTGATCTCATTGGGCACTATCGTTTTACTTTTTTTTTCCCTCCACAGAAATGGTTTGAATGACACAGCAATGCTTTTTTTCCTCCCCTGTCGAGCAGGGGAGGAGGATCAGTTACAAGTAGCCTAACAGCATGTTCCTTCATTAGGTATTTTATAATAATAATAATAATAATTGTCTATTCCTGTCATCTGCGTATGTTTCCCATACACAGACGAAATTCGTCTCTGCATTTAACCCAACCACCTACCAGGTGGTGCAGTGAGCAGCCATAGAAAGCGATAGTTTAATCACTTTCAAATTATGTTTTTAAGCCAGCAACAAACTGTTTATTTTATAAAGTTTCAGACTCCAGTTTGTTTCTAAACTTCTGGAAAAAACAGTTCAGTCCCAGCTGAGTTGCTTCTTGGGGGATCACGCTATCCCAGAGTTATTCCAATCTGGCTTTAAACCTCTTCACAACACTGAAACTGCCCTCCTGAAGGTTTTCAATGTCATCTTCTTATCCACAGATATTGGCGATTCTGTGCTGTTTTTCCTATTGGACCTTACATCTGCTTTTGACACCATTGACCATGAGATCCTCATTGCTAGGTTGGAGCAGTGGGTGGGCATCACAGCCCTCAATTGGTTCAGATCCTACCTCGCTGACAGATCCTTTTGTGTTTCCATCGAAGATGTTAGTTCTGCAGCGGCAGCACTTAAGTGAGGGGTTCTGCAGGGGTCCATTCTGGGTCTCCTTCTATTCTCTTTATACCTGCTGCCACTTGGTGCTATTTTCCAGAAACAACATACCTTTTTACTTCTACGCCGATGACTGTCAAATTTACTTCCCCCTAAGACACAATGGTACATGCTCTATTCAACCTCTGCTCGACTGCCTGGCTGACATCAGGGACTGGATGGCTTTAAATTTCTTAAGTTTCAATGAAAAGAAGTCTGAAGCCATGTTGTTCCCTCCCAACGACACAATCACGAACCACTGCATCGACCTTTCTGCTCTAGCCCTGTCTGAAAAACAAAAAGTCACAAATCTGGGAGTGATAATGGATCCTTCCATGAAACTCAACAGTCATGTAAATGATTGTTAAATCCTGTTTTTTCCAGCTGAGGCGACTGTCTAAGCTGAAGCCCATATTAACCAAAATTAACCTGGAGACAGTAATACACACAATCATTACATCTAGGCTTGATTACTGCAATTCACTCCTGTTTGGTATCAGTCAGACCTCCATTGCATGACTACAACTGGTCCAAAACGCAGCAGCCCAATTTTTAACCAGTACAGGCAAAAAAGAGCACATTACACCAGTTTTGACCTCCCTGCACTGGCTACCGATTCACCTTCGAATCCAGTTCAAAATACTCTTGTATTTCTACAAAATGCTGAACAGTCTCACCCCCACCCATCTCTCTGATTTCCTACAGCTGTGTGTCCCACCACTTTCTCTGAGGTCAGCGGACCAGTTGCTCCTCACAGTTCCAGGAACTCGTCTTAAGCGCAGAGGTGACAGGGCCTTCTCTGTAGCAGGCCCAAGACTTTGGAACGAGTTACCTCTGCTTGTCAGACAGGCCCCCTCCCTCTCGGTTTTCAAATCACGTTTAAAGACCCACTACTATTCCGTTGCTTTCAACACCAGATGATCTGTGTTTGAACCTGTTTGCTTCACACAGTTTGGTCGTTATATTTATTATCTGCGACGTTTTTATGTCTATATTCTGATTTAACTTCATTTTATATGTTGCTTTATGTGTTGCCTGTTTTTCTGTTTGTACAGCACTTTGGTTGGCCTTGTCGCTGTTTTAAGTGTTCTATAAATAAAATGGAATGGTATGGTATGTTTGGATAGTAGTTTTATGCAAACCAGCAGGAGAGCATTAAAAGTAAATTCACGAACACTTTTCGTAAAGGTCATGACTGCAGCTTATCCTATATTATTTGTTAAAATATTTTAAGGGTGTTTAAAGTTTATTTGATGCAAAGAAAACCTTGATTGTGTTACTTTGTAAACTCTGTAAGTGGCAGTTGATAACAATAGAGGCTCATCAGAAAACCAAGCAGAAGTGGAAATACCTGTTTTCAAGCAATGGTGCCAGATGCAGTTAAGGTGTGGTGCACAGTGTAAAATATACAAAACTGTTTTTGTACAATTACAAACATATTTAGGTAAAATGTTTTTTTTAAGCTTAGCTACTTTTTGCAACATGCTTTCATTGGACACAAACAAATGGGAAAGGCACATAAAAATTATTTTTAAAACTGTGGGGTTTCTGGGTTTTGTCCTGTCGTTTCTATTTCCACTTGGTTCATTAGCCCCTCGGTGTTCCTCCTTGTGTTCAGCCATTGTCTCACCTGCGTCCAATGCCAATCCCCACAGGTGTGTGGTACTTGTCCTCATTAGTGTGTGTATTCAGCTACTTTGTGTCTTGTCATTTGTCTCTGGATTGTCCCGTACTTCAAAACAAAATAAGTTAGCTGCACTGTCAGCGATTTGATTTTGTGGTTTGAAAATAAATTGTTACTTGAACTTTTACCTGGAGTCTCCTGTAGCCTTCCTGCATGTGGGTTCAGCACACCTGTTACCAGATCATGACAAAAACACAAATGTAGTTTTGAATAGTTTAAAAGAAATATACATAAGTACACACACACCTCGCTACGACATCCATCACATCAACACTTCAGTCAAAACGGTACGCACATAGACCGAACAGAACGTGTCGTACCGAAACATTCGGTACACCCACGTGTACCATTACACCATTAATATGTATATTAGGGCTGGGCGATATGGACCAAAATTAATATCTCGATATTTTTATGATATATCGCGATATACGATATATATCTCTATAAATGTTTCTTTCCATAAAATAATAACAAAAATATATTTCTGAGTCAAAGCTTTGTCCCAGTTGTCACATAGCAACATTTATTAACAAACAGCTGTAACTCTACAATATAAATGTCTAAAAATAAACTATTTACTTACTTTTATTTATTTTTCAGACATTTATTTACATATGTTAAATAATAATCTTCAGCTGAGGCAGCTGTTTCTGAGAGGCTAGAGCTGTCTCCTCCAATGGGAGAGTTGGGGGTTTGATTCCACCAGCAGTCACATGCTGAAGTGTTCCTGTGCAAGACATTGAACTCCTCATTGCCTCTGATGTGTGTCCCATCAGTGTATGAATATTTATATATATATATTATATTATTTTAAGAATATTCTTCACTTCATCAAAACTGTCTGGTTGTATTTGTTTTAACAGTGTGCGATAGAGGAGCAATGCATGGATGCCTGGTTGGGTCAGTGGTGTACGATCTGGGTTGGGATCCGGGAGACCTGGGTTTGATTCCCGGTTACAGAGAACTTTGTAGTATTATTTTCATTTTTTTTTAAGCCTTTTGTTTTGGATAGGTCGGGTGGAATAGATACATACATCTACATGTTTATTCTTTGTTGTTGCTTGGTTTACGTTGTTGGCTAGAGTTTTAGTTGGTTTTAGGTTGTTTGCTGGAGGAGGCGTGAAGGCAGCAAAACCCCACGGTCCTGGCCACACCTACTCGCTCTAACCCCCACCTCCTCCCCTCCTTTAGGCGGTGCCTCTACAGTCTATCGGAACGCCCATTTTGTTGAAGATTTTGAATCTGGACTTGGGGCGGAGTTAAAGCTCTACAGGGCATTTAGTTCCTCTTTAACAAACCAGCTGCATTAAGCTGCAGAAATGTAGTACGGTATGTACCTTGAGAAGCCATAACTTGTACAGATGACCAGTTGGAAATTTAACAAAATATGTATTTTCTTATATTTCACTATTTAAAAGTGTGCACTTGCCACATAATAAAGTAGAACAAGCTGTGTGTTCAAATACAAATTGAAGAAATGGATGCTCACCCTTTGCAGTGTCTGTTGTTTACTTGGATCAATCTGGAGTAGAATTCAAATGTTTTTACTGGGAACATGCTGGTTCCATTTCTTACTCATGTCAGATTAATTCCATAATACCTAAAAAAACAAGACAAAACACAAAAAGGATCAAATGTATGTAATCCATCACAGATGTTGCAAACACAACAGATAAAAACATTAATTTAGAAGTGACTGACAAAAAGCTGCTGCACCAGAATCCCACTGGAAGTTATCAGTGTGAGGGCCAAGTATGATTTAGAAAAATAACATTGAACAATCGCTAAAGATATAAAATAAGAATGAAACGATCCGCTCTACTGTTTCCTTTGCTTGAAACAATTCTGATGCTTTAGACAGGAAGTGTTATCCAACCTGACTTCTCTCTTCCTGTAAAGTGTTTCTGACATGGATTGTGATGAAATCTATTATTGATCTACTTCCTGATACATCCCAATATCAATATATATGCTATATTATTTTACTGTATTAGTAAACTTTATATCCCTTTATATTATTTTAAGGTAATTGTGAATGTTATAATGCTTTCATTTTTGATACTATAATAATTTGGATGTGGTTATCTGCAGGAAGAGAACAGAGAGTAACAGAGTCCATTGTTCATTATTTTGTTTTCTTGCTTTGTGTGAGACCTTTAATGTTGTGATTCATTTCCTGGGAATTATTAAAAAATGTTCATCTCAAACGCCCTTGATGAGTTTCTATAAAACTAACTACAGGTTGTCCCCGACTTACGACGTCATCGACATACAACGTTCCGGACTTACGAGCTGACTAACGAACAGTAAAGTTGTACAGAACATACAGAAAATACAGCACTGGTATGTGTTTTTAGATGACAGTCTGTTAGCTAACCGTTTGTAAACAAAGTTCTGAGCATGTTTATGAAGCAGTATGTACGTTTGTATTGAAAATGGGTATTCGTAGTAGCGCTAGCATACATTTTCCGACTTACGACCGAAAATTCGGACTTACGAGCGACACGTGTTTCGGGTTCCGACATACAAATTTTCGTGTTACGAGCACCTCGTACGAACGGAACTCGCTCGTAAGTCGGGGACCACCTGTATTTCATTTCAGGAAGTTAGAATGGACCAGAACTCAGACAGAAGGAGGCATGAATGAGTTCTGTGCTTGTGATATATTGACTCTCTGAGGGTCTGACTGTTCTCTAAAACTTTGTAATAAACTTGATGAAGTCTACACCTGATGATCTGTGAATCAGTTTTCTCTACATGTATATCCAACAAATCAAAAAGTGGGGAAAATACCAAAAAAAAAATGCATATTAATGTTTAAGAAATTAAAAAAATTGGTGCAATACCCATTATTTTACCCATTAAACAACTGGCATATTTCCTTTTGGATTTGGAACAGTCAAAGTGAAACAGAAAGCGACATCTAAAGGGAACTCCCTGGTCTTTGTTTATTAAAACAACCAGTCCGGTAGGACTGGTTGGAGCCTTGCATGGCAGTCTACCGCTACCGGTGTATGAATGTGTGTATGAATGTGTGTATGAATGTGTGTATGAATGTGTGTATGAATGTGTGTATGAATGTGTGTATGAATGGGTGGGTGGTTGGTACTGTGAAGCGCTTTGGGGCCCCTCAAAGGGGGCTGGAAAGCGCTATACGTATAAGTAAGCTCCATTTACCATTTGAAAAAACATTTTACCTCTGACTCTTCTCTTTCTGATAGTCACTCAAAAAATCTGAAGAAACATCAGATTCTTCTCTACTGTCTGTGTTGTTAGCATTTTAGCAATGCTGTTTAAATGCAGGCTTTCCCCTGTTGTCACTTCCTGAATTAAATTAAATTAAAAATCCATATGACGCAGTGCATTGGACCCCCTATTATTGTACTGCCGATGTCAACATTCATCATTTTTGTGTCAGAGCTCTAATACTGTAATATGATTTTATCCTGGTAACAAGTTTATTTTCATAATACTATGACTTTATTCTTGTATTATTTCAACTTTTTTCTCGCAATATTATGACTTTATTCTTGTACGACTTTATTCTCGCAATACTATGACTTTATTCTTGTATTATTTCAACTTTTTTCTCGCAATATTATGACTTTATTCTTGTACGACTTTATTCTCGCAATACTACGACTTTACTCTTGTATTATTATCTCTTTATTCACGTAATACAATGACTTTATTCTCATACGTAATATAATTTTTTTCTTAGTGTGGCCCTAAAGCTCCGTCGTAGTTATGATTCCAAAAATGCATTCACTTTTAAAAAAAATTTGATGTCACAGGAACGTTAAAGGTTGGCTGACATGATTTTTGAACTTTGCATAAATTGGCACAACATATATACTGTATCTTTTATCATTCAACTATGTTCGTTGTTGCAAACAAAATGACAATTTAATGAAAATTCGTTT
>JBBPBX010003088.1:18986-49391 GCA_038048925.1 Garcialebias charrua | reverse complement strand
TATATATATATATATATATATATATATATATATATATATATATATATATATATATATATATAAATAATAAATGTCACATTTTTGTCATCTGTGTATGTTTCCCATACTTGACAGACGAAATTGGTCTCTGCATTTAACCCAACCACCACCAGGTGGTGCAGTGAGCAGCCGTAGTCAGCGCCCGGGGAGCTGGGGAAAATAGATGTGCACTCATAGACACCCCAAGGTGTGCCGTGGCCGGGGTTCGAACCTGGGTCCTTCGGATCCCAAGTCCGATTCCCTAGCCCCTAAACCATCTTGGCCCCATATATATAATGTGTGTGCATGTGTGTGTGTGTGTGTGTGTGTGTACATCTCTTTGTACAAACTTGATTTCAAGGTGGAGGTAATGGTCGGTTCAAATGAAGCCAAAGTCAAAGTGGATCTTTATAATTTTAAAACTCATTCACTCTTATATAGCAGACAATGTGAACACCAATATAAATTGCCACAGCTGTCAATGTCTAATTTAAGTTGTTTGCATACACAACAAGCAGTAGCAGCAGTTAGCTGCAACACTTGCGGGACAACCTGGGGCGCCTCTAGCAAGGATGTACTGTACTGTATCAATATACTGTAATGTCGGGATTGCGCTTGTTACAGAGAAGCTACTTGTTATAATGTATAATCCAGCCAGTGTTAGCTCCATTGAAATTAAAAATCTTCCTCAAAATCGTTTTAAACAAGCCTTTAATATTTTTTCTCACAGATGATCTATTTCCCAAAAGAGTACTGTCTGTTGAGGCAAAGGAATGTAAAGACTAGTTCAGTATGATGCACTGAGAGTCATTGCATGCTAGTCATATCCAGAGATCTAAGTGTCACCAGCTGAAGCAGTTTCACATGTGAGACAGGTGTGATCTGTGTCAGGCACTTTCCATCCGCAGGCAGAGGTCATGATGGTTGACTTCATCTTCCTCCTCTGGCTCCCAATCACTCAAACATAAATCAATACTGTTAATAACTGTTTGAACGATGTCTAAATGGGATATCGTTGCTTGAAGCGTTATTAAAAGATATTCCCTTGCTGCTCTGCTCTCTTACTCACAGAGTGGAAGAAAAAAAAAGGTATCCTTCAAATGTGTGCTCCTAGCTTGATTTGCTGCTCAGTTTTCTGTGATTACCTTAGTGCTTTTTTTGTTAGTTTGGTAGAGTGATAAGATCACCACAACATAACATCACCACAATGTTTTAGTGGGGGAAAAATAGATCAACCTCCATACATATATAGCCTCAGTACAGTAGATGTATATTCCAATTCATAGTACAGTAATGTATACATTGTCTTAGATATATTTACTGAAGAACATGTATAAGACAAGTAAATAATTATGCTCTCACTTACAATTCATCTAGATTTACATATGTTTAATCTTTGTTTTTATTAAAATTACTTTAAACGTTGATTTTAAATGAGATTTAAAAACACAAATCCACATTGATAATGAACCTCATTTGTACAAGGAACTGTCTAGCGTGAGAAATTACAAGATTGCGAAGGTCAAAAGCTCTGGCTGTTACCATGATGCATTCTATAATTCAAATTATTCATTAATTAGCTTTCATACGGTTATGGTAATAACCTACATGCTTTGGACATCGGCTAAGGCACATTAAGCGTTTTAAAAGGTGTTTCTGCAGTCATATGACCTCTATCTCATCTTGCTTTCATTTACAGCTGGAGTATGCATCAGTAGGTAAAGTGTATTTACTCTGATAGTTCTGTCACAATGGAATTATGTGGGGTTGTAAATAGAGTTAGCAGCCAATGGATCCTGGCTTTTCATCATCAGGTGTGAGAGAGAACTGCAAACTGTTTTGCTTTATGATCCATTCTAAAACCTATTGAAATGATGATTATAAAGTACCACCATTACTTTGTATTAAACCTTTGTAATACAGGGTGATCATCAAGACGATTTGTGAGTTAACAATGAGGATACTATAGCACAGAGATGACACAATGAGACATGAGAGCAATGTGATAATGCAGTTTTATGTGACAGTGTTATATATACAGTGTGACAGGGCTGTTTGTTTGACAGAGCTGTGGTCTCATACAGCATGAATTAACACGCATGGTTTAGTTTCCATTAAAAAATACAATATTTACATAGCACTTTTTGCAAATTTCAGGTCCTTGTGGGTAGAATATTTGTGACGGGCCACGGGAAAATCAGGAACAAGTCTCTCACACTCAAACTGGGAAACATCAATAAAAGCTTCAAGTTCTCCCTAATCTTATATGAAGATTGCAACATTGAAATGGCTGTATCTTCTTCATTTTATTTTATTTTTTGAATGCCATGTGTTTGGCATCATCGGATAGCTTAGAACCTACACTTTCAGATTATGTAAATAACTCAAAATGACCCAGGGGAGACTTGTTCCTGGTTTTGCTATGGCCAGTCACATTTGTTTGAAAAACATATCACTGGCACCATTTTTTTTATTTGGTTTGATTATTACTCACTTAGTTCTGTGTTAGTAGTACCAAATTGTTTTCCAAAATAAATAAATAAATAAATAAATAAATAATAAAATAAAAATAATTAACAAAACCATCATAACAGGTCATTTGTCAAGCAAATACATTAAAACAGCATTACATTGATGTTGACTAGTAAATGTTGTTTTAGGAACATCAGGTAATTTGAAATGTAATATTTTAGATTTGAACAGGTATTCAATTGTATTTAGTTGTACAAATGCTGGTAAAATGTTACACATGTAAATGTGTTTCAATTTATTATACTATATTGCACATTGGAAGACCCAAGACACGCTGGAGGGACTATGTTTCTCAGCTGGCCTGGGAACACCTTGGGATTCCCCCGGAGGAGCTGGCCCAAGTGGCTGGGGAGAGGGAAGTCTGGGCCTCCTTACTTAGGCTGCTACCCCCACGACCCGACCCCGGATAAGCGGAAGAAAATGGATGGATGGATATTGCACAAAATTTATTACAGTATATTTTTTTATATCTTGGATTTTCCTCCCTGGGCTGCCACCTTACCGTGGTGGAGGGGTTTGAGTGTCCCAATGATCCTAGGAGCTATGCTGTCAGGGGCTTCATGCCCCTAGAAGGGTCACCCAAGGCAGACAGGTCCTAGGTGAGGGATCAGACAAAGTGCAGCCCAAAAACCCCTATGATGAGTACAATTAATGGACTAAGTTTTCCCTCGCCCGGACGCGGGTCACCGGGGCCCCACTCTGGAGCCAGGCCCGGAGGTGGGGCACGCTGGCGAGCGCCTGGTGGCCGGGCTTTTACCCATGGAGCCCGGCCGGGCACAGCCCGAAGAGGAGACGTGGGTCCCCCTTCCCATGGGCTCACCACCTGTGGGAGGGGCCAAAGGGGTCGGGTGCAATGTGAGATGGGTGGTGGCCGAGGGCGGGGACCCTGGCGGTCTGATCCTCGGCTACAGAAGCTGGCCATTGGGACATGGAATGTCACCTCTCTGGTGGGGAAGGAGCCTGAGCTAGTGTGTGAGGTTGAGAGTTTCCGACTAGAAATAGTCGGACTCACCTCAACGCATGGCTCTGGCTCTGGAACCAGTTTCCTTGAGAGGGGTTGGACACTCTTCCACTCTGGAGTTGCCCCTGGTGAGAGGCGCCGAGCAGGAGTGGGCATACTGGTTGCCCCCCATCTTGGTGCCTGTACGTTGGGGTTCACCCCGGTGAACGAGAGGGTAGCCTCCCTTCGCCTACGTGTGGGGGGACGGGCTCTGACTGTTGTTTGTGCCTATGCACCAAACGGCAGCTCAGACTACCCACCCTTTTTGGAGTCCTTGGAGGGGGTATTGGAGAGTGCGCCTCCTGGGGACTCCCTTGTTCTACTGGGGGACTTCAACGCTCACGTGGGCAATGACAGTGAGACCTGGAGGGGTGTGGTTGGGAGGAACGGCCCCCCTGATCTGAACCAGAGTGGTGTTCTGTTATTGGACTTCTGTGCTCGTCATGGATTGTCCATAACGAACACCATGTTTAAGCATAAGGGTGTCCATATGTGCTCTTGGCACCAGGACACCCTAGGTCGCAGTTCGATGATCGACTTTGTTGTCGTCTCATCTGATCTGCGGCCGCATGTCTTGGACACTCGGGTGAGGAGAGGGGCGGAGCTGTCAACTGACCACTACCTGGTGGTGAGTTGGCTCCGATGGTGGGGGAGGATGCCGGTCAGACCTGGCAGACCCAAACGTATTGTGAGGGTCTGCTGGGAACGTCTGGCAGAGTCTCCCGTAAGACGGAGCTTTAACTCCCACCTCCGGGAGAGCTTTGAACACGTTCCAAGGGAGGCGGGGGACATGGAGTCCGAGTGGGCCGTGTTCCGCGCCTCTATTGTCGAGGCAGCTTATCGGAGCTGTGGCCGCAAGGTTGTTGGTGCCTGTCGTGGTGGCAACCCTCGAACCCGGTGGTGGACACCGGCAGTGAGGGATGCTGTCAGGCTGAAGAAGGAGTCCTATTGGGCCTTTTTGGCTTGTGGGACCCCGGAAGCAGCTGATAGGTACCGGCAGTCCAAGCGGCATGCGGCTCGGGTGGTTGCTGAGGCAAAAACTCGGGCGTGGGAGGAGTTCGGAGAGGCCATGGAGAATGACTTCCGTACGGCTTCGAGGCGATTCTGGTCCACCATCCGGCGTCTCAGGGGGGGAAAGAGGTACGAGACCAACACCATTTATGGTGGAGGTGGCGTGCTACTGACCTCAACTCGGGATGTTGTGAGTCGGTGGGCGGAATACTTCGAAGACCTCCTCAATCCTACTGGCACGTCTTCCACTGAGGAAGCAGAGCCTGGGGACTTTGGGTCGGGTTCTCTGATCTCTGGTGCTGAGGTCGCCGAGGTGGTTAAAAAGCTCCGCGGTGGCAAGGCTCCGGGGGTGGATGAGATTCGCCCGGAGTTCCTTAGGGCTCTGGATGTTGTAGGGTTGTGTTGGCTTACGCGACTCTGCAATATCGCGTGGACATCGGGGGCAGTTCCCTTGGATTGGCAGACTGGGGTGGTGGTTCCCCTATTTAAAAAGGGGGACCGTAGGGTGTGTTCCAACTATAGGGGGATCACACTCTTAAGCCTCCCTGGTAAGGTCTATTCAGGGGTTCTGGAGAGGAGGGTCCGTCGGATAGTCGAACCTCGGATTCAGGAGGAGCAGTGTGGTTTTCGTCCTGGTCGTGGAACACTGGACCAGCTCTACACCCTCAGCAGGGTCCTGGAGGGTGCGTGGGAGTTTGCCCAACCAGTTTACATGTGCTTTGTGGACTTGGAGAAGGCATTCGACCGCGTCCCTCGGGGGGTTCTGTGGGGGGTACTCCGGGAGTATGGGGTACCAGGCCCTTTGATAAGGGCTGTTAGGTCCCTGTACGACCGGTGTCAGAGCTTGGTCCGCATTGCCGGCAGTAAGTCAGGCTCGTTTCCGGTGAGAGTTGGACTCCGCCAAGGTTGCCCTTTGTCACCGATTCTGTTCATAACTTTTATGGACAGAATTTCTAGGCGCAGCCAAGGTGTTGAGAGGATCCGTTTTGGTGACCTTAGAATCGCTTCTCTGTTTTTTGCAGATGATGTGGTCCTACTGGCTTCATCAGTTCGTGATTTACAACTTTCACTGGAGCGGTTTGCAGCCGAGTGTGATGCGGCCGGGATGAGGATCAGTTCCTCCAAATCCGAGGCCATGGTCTTGAGCCGGAAAAGGGTAGCATGCCCTCTCCGGGTCGGGGAGGAGGTCCTGCCCCAAGTGGAGGAGTTTAAGTATCTCGGGATCTTGTTCACGAATGAGGGAAAACTGGAGCGTGAGATCGATAGGCGGATAGGTGCAGCGTCCGCAGTGAAGCGGGCGCTGTACCGGTCTGTCGTGGTGAAGAGAGAGCTGAGTCAAAAGGCAAAGCTCTCAATTTACCGATCGATCTACGTTCCCACCCTCATCTATGGTCATGAGCTTTGGGTTATGACCGAAAGAACAAGATCTCGGATACAAGCGGCTGAAATGAGTTTTCTCCGCAGGGTGGCTGGACTCTCCCTTAGAGATAGGGTGAGAAGCTCAGTCATCCGGGAGGGACTCGGAGTAGAGCCGCTGCTTCTCCACATCGAGAGGAGCCAGTTGAGGTGGCTCGGGCATCTGGTTAGGATGCCTCCTGGACGCCTCCCTGGTGAGGTGTTCCGGGCATGTCCCACCGGGAGGAGACCCAGAGGAAGACCCAGGACGCGCTGGAGGGACTATGTTTCTCGGCTGGCCTGGGAACGCCTTGGGATTCCCCCGGAGGAGCTGCTCCAAGTGGCTGGGGAGAGGGAAGTCTGGGCCTCCCTACTTAGGCTGCTACCCCCGCGACCCGACCCCAGATAAGCGGAAGAAGATGGATGGATGGATGGAATATAGGTGCAAACATTATTTAACTAACCAGTGGTTTTCTAAAATTCACTGTTTTAATGATTTTAGTTATTTTCTTCTTCTTCTTTTTTTATTTTTTTTTTAGCAAAATTGTATTCAGAAATATAAAGCTCCTGCCATGCGCTGACAAAGTCACCAATGACAAAAAAAAAAAAAAAGCAGGATTATTCTTTTTTTAACGTTTTCAATTTAATGTGTTATACTTTGTTGTTGGGCTAGACAATGGTTAAACAATGGCAAGACATGATGTGTTTTACTTCAACAAAAATATTTCACAGTCATAGACTAAACATGAATTATTGGCAAAATGTGACAAACCTAAACTCTGAATAAAACCAAACCACATCTCTTGAGAATGGGCAAAAAGGTGTGCATTAGGGCTAAAGTAGTAACACGTTTATTCACAGGACTGTTAACCACCTGGTTACAATAACAGAAGCTGCTTAGATTTAGACTTTTGCATGGTGCATAGCTCACGTTGTATAGACAAATCATGCATAGTCTGTTCAATAGTAGATCATGGTTTAGCACAAAATAGTCCTTTTCAATAATCAAGCATACACACTGAAAAAATATACCACCTGGGGAGTTTCTGGTTAAACTTTGGGGTTGTAAAAGATGCTGTCATGTAACTTTGTTCGAGTTCAACTTCTGTTGTCACCAACAACTATTTTTTTCCCCTTTTCTTTTGACTTCTCCCTTCTTTTGGGGTCGCCAAAGCGAACTAAGTTGCACACGACTTGGCAATTGTTCTTATGCCGGATGCCCTTCCTGATGTAACCACAGACCCCCGAGCTACCACAGCCCTCTATGAGGAGCAGATGGTTGGGATAAAAGGCCTTGCTCAAGGGCCCAAAGTAGGGCAAATGAGGGTAGAGGCAGGTGCAGGTGATTCACCTATCCCACCCACATTTTTCATGTCCTCAGTACCAGGAGTTGAACAAGGGATCTTACGATCACAGGCCCACCTTCTCTAACCTCTGTGCCACCACTTCTCCAACAACAACAATAACAACAAATGTAATTAGAGTTAGTTTCAGCTTATCAATAGATGGTGCCTCCATTCAATGTACAGGTTAGATAACACAAGCAAGCAAACAACCCCCCCCCCCCCACACACACACACACACACACACACATACACATAGATAGTCAAAAATACATACCGGTAATACAATGAAATAAGTCAGAATACATAGTCAGTTTGATACTGGAAAAGAGACAGCCTCAGAACTCACTGGATGTATTAAACATCCTTTATGACCTGAACACTCTGGGGTCACCCAGGTAGAGCGGAAGGGTGCCACTGGGTATTGTCTTGTTTTTTCCGTTTATCTATATTTCAGCAGTATAAGCTGGAGATGGACATGGAATTTCATACTACATTGCATGGTAACCACAATGATGGCTGGTCTGTAGGCCTTTATATATTAAAACTTGAAGTGTTTAATTCTAGACAGTGTGTATACACATACATACAAGCTATCCAATGTATAGACACAATGGCCAAAGTGAAGAAGACTTTCAAAAATATTTTCTAATATCCTTAAATGGATTTGAGTTTGCGAAGTCCCTCCCAAAAATAAATGGAAAAAGCATCTGTAGAGCACATCTATCAATTTGTAAAAAGGCTTGAAAGTGTCAACATCGTCACACAAACCATAAGAAAGATTCTGTTTATCCTCCACCAGCAAACCCTTCATGTGATGTAATTTCATTATCTACATAATTCTCTTTTCCCCCTCTTCTTCTGTCATTATTGCACAGAGGGGAACAGAGGGAAAGCTAGATTCAACAGTGACAGAAAACTGCCCACTCTTCCTCCATAAAATTAGAAAAGCTTTTTTTTTATCTTTCAGATTTCCTGGGTTTTATAGCTAAATACTAAAGCACTGGAGGCTGGTCATGCTTTAAGCTACTAGAAAAAAAAGTTAAGCTTCAGCGTTGGGCAGCAGAGATATGGACTATAAGCTGACAAGTAATTAAACTGGCATATCTGTAACAACTGTCATCTCTTATTTCTCCTCAGCCTGGATGTAAACCAAAGGCAAGAAAACTGAAAAGGATGGCATAAAAAAGCAAGGGAGCGGGGGACCGTGAGGGACTGAGAGAAAGTCTTTACATTGCTGGGCAACTGCAGGGTATATCTCCTGCTGAACAGTTTAGCAGACTTGGACATTTAGGGGATTGTGGAGGAGATCAAAAGGGTCAGGGATCCTTTTACCAATTAACAGCAGGGAGACGGACATCAAATAAGGTGTAAATTTCAGCTCTGCACTTTTCAGTAAGCCAAGCATGAAATGCATTCTAATGCTCTTTTTGGTTTAGAGAAGGCCTTAGAACCACCAATAATGTCACAGTGGCTCTCCCAAAGACTGGCTTAATCGCCTCTCTGAATTGTGTGTAGCTAACTTGTTCAGTGCGTTTGTGTCAAAAGAAGTGTTGAGTCAGTCATTGATAACGGCAGGGCATTGATACTACTACTACTGATTTAGAAAACTGGACAAAAAGACAAAAAATTGCTGTGACAGAGTTTTGACCCTCTTGGCTTTTGCGGCAATATTGAGCTTTATTGATAATTCTGCTAGCATAGTAAATGAGTGATTACTTAAGTGATTTATGTGAGTTTGGGTTGGCAGTGAAAGCATCCTGTTACTGGATTTTCACACTCTACTGTCGTTGTGCTAGAATACACATTTTCCCAAAATCTTGATAAAGGGATCAAGGAATAATACACTGTAAGCAGGCCAAAATAGCACATGTTCTGGTTAGAAACTGTCACCTTTGAGTAGAATACTTTGAAAATTAGGAAAACTTGATAAAAACCTAATGATTGATTAATCCTCTTAACCAAAATCTAATTAGACCTTTCATCAGCCTTTTGTGAAGATTTGATCTAAAGATATTTGTATATGTTGCAGCTCCAATTGGATGAAAATAAGTTTAACTAGTTTAGACCATCCATCCATCCATCCATTCTCTTCCGCTTATCCGGGGTTGGGTCGCGGGGGTAGCAGCCTAAGTAGGGAGGCCCAGACTTCCCTCTCCCCAGCCACTTGGGCCAGCTCCTCCGGGGGAATCCCAAGGCGTTCCCAGGCCAGCCAAGAAGCATATTCCCTCCAGCGTGTGGGTCTTCCTCTGGGTCTCCTCCCGGTGGGACGTGCCCGGAACAACTCACCAGGGAGGCGTCCAGGAGGCATCCTAACCAGATGCCCGAGCCACCTCAACTGGCTCCTCTCAATGTGGAGAAACAGCGGCTCTACTCTGAGTCCCTCTTGGATGACCAAGCTTCTCACCTTATCTCTAAGGGAGAGTCCAGACACCCTGCGGAGAAAACTAATTTCAGCCGCTTGTATCCGTGATCTCGTTCTTTCGGTCACAACTCAAAGCTCATGAGCATAGATGAGGGTGGGAACGTAGATCGTTCTGTACATTGAGAGCTTTGCCTTTTGACTCAGCTCTCTCTTCACCATGACAGACGGGTACAGCGCCCACTTCACTGCTGACACTGCACCTATCCACCTATCGATCTCACGCTCCAGTTTTCCCTCATTTGTGAACAAGACCCCAATATACTTAAACTCCTCTACTTTGGACATGACCCCCTCCCTGACCCGAAGAGGGCACTCTACTCTTTTCTGGCTCAAGACCATGGCCTCGGATGTGAAGGAACTGATCCTCATCCCGGCCGCGTCACACTCGGCTGCAAACTGCTCCAGCGAAAAACTGTAGATCATGACCTGATGAAGCCAATAGGACAACATCATCTGCAAAAAACAGAGCAGTGATCCTAAGGCGACCAAAACGGATCCCTTCAACACTTTGGCTGCGTCTAGAAATTCTGTCCATAAAAGTTATGAACACAATCGGTGACAAATTGTAACCTTGACGGAGTCCAATTCTCACTGGAAATGAGCCTGACTTACTGCCGGCAATGCGGACCGAGCTCTGACACCAGTCGTACAGGGACCTAACAGCCAATATCAAAGGGCCTGGTACCCCATACTCCCGGAGTACCCCCCACAGGGTCCCCTGAGGGACATGGTCAAATGCCTTCTCCAAGTCCACAAAGCACATGTAGACTGGTTGGGCAAACTCCCACGTACCCTCCAGGACCCTGTTGAGTGTGTAGAGCTGGTCCAGTGTTCCACGACCAGAATGAAAACCACACTGCTCCTCCTGAATCTGAGGTTCGACTATCCGACAGACCCTCCTCTCCAGAACCCCTGAATAGACCTTACCAGGGAGGCTTAAGAGTGTGATCCCCCTCTAGTTGGAACACACTCTATGGCCCCCCTTTTCGAATAGGGGAACCACCACCCTAGTCTGCCAATTCAGGGGAACTGACCCCAATGTCCACGCAATATTGCAGAGTCGCATAAGCCAACTGGTTTAGACATTTTGTTAAAATATCTCTAAAAATATGTTCAGCACTATTCTACTTTGTATATTTAAGCATATATTTAGAAACAAATGATTTGGTGCTGTTGATTCACAATGTCCAACCTCTTATTAGTTTACAGCAACCACTGGCAACGTCTTGAATTTTGGTACAAATTAATGTTTCACTATAATAGTTTGGTGTTCTGCAACTTCCCACTTGATTAAAGTTTTTGTGAAGTGTTTGACGATGATATGACTTTGTTAGGATTTCATCCTAGGACATGCATATGTGTATATGAAATTACTAAAATTGTTTTCACATGGCACAGTTGGTAGAGCTCCTGCCTCTCAGTGAGAAGGCTTATGGATTGAATCCCAGTCGGGGGCCTTTTTTGTTGGAGTTTGCATGTTCTCTCCATTCATGAGTTGTTGTAGTTGTGTTTTGCTGTGTACTCACCTTGCAGATGCTGAGTGGCGGTGCTGAATTTCCTGGGTTACCACTTGCCACTAATCTGGTTGATGAGCCAAGCTGCTATTTAGGCCTTGGGGGAGGCTCCAGTCTTTGCTGAATTATTTAGTCACTTAGAGTAAAGTGAGACAGTCATCTTAGTATTTTTCCTGGTGAATTCTAGTTTGTTCATTCTGTGTCTACTTGTGGTTTCAAGGCAAACCTGAACTCACCGAAGAGGCCCGGACTGGAAGGACCTTCTCCATTTTGGATTCCACTAACTGACCCAATCCTCCAGCCTGACACTCCACCATCTGCAACACTTCTAGGATTAATGGGATTCAAGGAGACACTCAACTCTACAAAGGATTTGTTGGATTAAAGGAGACACTTACCAAGTGGACACCTTCCTCCTCTGAGTCTGCCTCCTTAACATCCCCCTGTAAGAAAGAGAATCATTAAATTCACTATTATCAACAAGACTCATCAGCTGCATCTCTAAACTTCTCCTCTTCCTCCCCTCCAGGAACCCAGAACCTATTTATCCTGACACTGTAAATAAACTCACTTCACTGATACTCCGTGTTTGTCATCCTTCCCAGTGTTGTCTGAATTTGAGTACTATTTATCTGGTTAGTCCCAACAAAATAATTCAGCCATAACATGAGTACTCACGACAAGACCGGGAGGGATCAATTAAGTGAAGTTCTTGTTGCACAAGAACACCGACTAACTGCTACTGAAAACATGTGTCAACAGATTCTGAGCCAACAACAAGAACTCTCTAAAAACCTGGCCCAACTGGGTGGAATGGTCCACAAGCTGGAACCGGCATCTTTACCGTTCCACTCCGGAAAAAGCAACGTTAACCGCACTCCACAAACTTCTGGACAACCTATCCAAAATCCTGCTCCTGAGCCCGAGATGAAACCCAGTCAATTATTTTCCGGCAAATTTGAACAGTTTGGTGGCTTCATGCTACAATGTATTTTAGCTTTCAGCAGAGCTCCACAAACCTTCTCCTCCGATTCCTCCCGCATCTCCTACATTGTGTCCGCTCTTCAAGGAGAAGCGTTACGATGGGCGCATGCTTACTTTGGGTCCCTTTTAGTAAATGACTGTACATTTTCCGCCTTTTTTAATGATTTTCAGAGGGTTTTCGAGCGTCCCCTGCATCAAGAAACTGCCTCCAAGAGACTAATGGTGCTGCGCCAGGGGAAACAATCTGCGGCGGACTTCGCTCTCCACTTCCGGATTGTTGCCCGAAAGGCCGGATGGAAGGACCTCGCTTTACGAGGTGTGTTTGTTAATGCCCTCAACAACTCCATTAAAAATCAGTTAGGACTTGTAAACAAACCTGACAATTTGAATGATTTGATCGATCTATCTATCCGCATCGATGATCGGCTCAGGGAATGTCGGGGTGTTTTGAACTACAACTCCCAGAGTTCCTGTGGTTTCGGGGTTTCACTTCCAGATCCGGTAAACAGCAGCCGGGCAGGCGACCCGAACGATGAAGCCGACTCATCAGAACCTATGATTGTGGGTCGTGCCCGCCTCACTCCTGGGGAGAGACAGCGTTGTTTTGCAGCAAAAAAATGCCTGTATTGTGGAAAGAAGGGTCACTTTGTTGCTACTTGCTCACTCCGTTTAAAAGGTCGGTCCCATCAGTAAAACAGGAGATTCTGGTGGGCGCCTCTAACATTTCTCCTGAGAATCGCCTCACTCTTACAGCGTCTGTTTGTTTCACAATATGTTAAATCTCCCTGTACAGGCCTTGATTGATTCTGGAGCTGAGCAGAATCTCATCAGTGACTGCTTAGTGGAACAACTTTCTATTCCTATGGACAGATTACACCAGACTCTCTCTATGACGGCGCTCACCGGCTAGGCAATTTCCACCATCTCCCATCAGATCACTTCTTTAAAATTCACCTTATCTGGTAACCATCAGGAATTGGGTGAGTTTTTTGTTTTTCATTCTGAGTCCCCTCAACTTATTTTAGGCTTTCCCTGGCTCTGTAAACACAACCCACAGATTGATTGGGCTAAAAAGAAAATAAATTCCTGAAGTCATTATTGTTCCTCCAACTACCTTAGGTCAGCAGTTTCCCCTTCTCCTCCACCTTGTTACATAGAAGAGGATATTGATTTGTCCTTAGTTCCTTCACATTATCATGACCTGGCACTGGTCTTTAGCAAATCCAAGGCTCAATCTCTTCCTCCCCACAAACCATATGATTGATCCATAGATTTGCTTCCTGGTGCTCCCTTGCCCTCGTGTCGTCTTTATAATTTGTCTGGCCCTGAGAAGCAAACTATGAGGGAGTACATTGACACATCCTTGTCCTCTGGTATAATCTGCGCTTCCACCTCTCCAGTGGGTGCAGGGTTCTTTTTTGTTGCTAAAAAGAATAAGACTTTGATGCCTTGTATCGATTACAGGGGCCTGAACCAAATCATAGTCAAGAATAAATAACCACTTCCTTTTATTGAGTCTATTTATGGGCATCTTCAAGAAGCTGTTGTGTTCACTAAACTGGATCCTAGGAACGCATATCATCTGGTTCGTATTAAGGAGGGGGACGAGTGGAAGACGGCCTTCAGGACTCCTTTTGGACATTTTGAGTACCTTAAGATGCCTTTTGGACTGACAAACACTCCCGCCGTCTTCCAGGCATTAGTTAATGACGTACTGAGAGATTTCTTGAATCAGTTTGTGTTTGTCTACCTTGATGACATTTTGATCTATTCTAAGGATCCACAACAATACACTTCCCACGTCGGGGCTGTCCTTCAGCGACTGCTTGAGAACAGACTTTTCGTCAAGGCTGAGAAGTGTGAGTTCAGCGTGCCCTCTGTGGCCTTCTTGGGCTTTGTTTTCAGGAGTGGTCAGGTCTGGACGGATACGGAGAAGATCAAGGCAGTGGTGGAATGGCCTCGTCCCCGGACTCGCAAACAACTTCAACGCTTCCTGGGCTTTGCAAATTTTTACCGCCGCTTCATCAGAAATTTCAGTCAGGTTGTAAGCCCTTTAACTAAACTCACCTCCTCTCTCTGTGTTTTTTCTTGGAACAGGGAAACTGAAGGGGCCTTCTTGAAACTCAAGACATTGATTTCCTCTGCACCTGTTTTGACTCATCCTGACGGCAAACTGCAGTTCTTGGTGGAGGTGGACGCCTCGGACTCCGGAGTGGGCGTTGTCCTCTCCCAACGATCTCCTTTCGACAACAATATCCACCCTTGTGCGTTCTTCTCACGCCGACTGTCTCTTGCTGAGATCAACTATGACGTGGGCAATCGGGAGTTGTTGGCTATCAAGTTGGCTCTCGAAGAATGGAGGCATTGGTTGGAGGGTTCCGCGTTGCCTTTTGTCGTCTTGACGGACCATAAGAACCTTTCTTACCTTCAGACGGCCAAGAGACTGTCCTCAAGACAGGCCAGGTGGTCGTTGTTCTTCACCAGGTTCAATTTCACCATTACCTATCGCCCGGGTTCTAAAAATGTGAAACCTGATGCCATGTCCAGGCAATTTTCATCCTCTGACTCCTCCCAGGTGGCCGAGTCCATTCTCCCTCGCTCCTGCGTTGTGGGTGTCACCTCCTGGGGGATTGAGAGGGTCGTCATTCAGGCTCAGCTGACCAAGCCCGATCCTGGTAATGGCCCGTCTAATCACCTGTTTTTCCCCTCCTCTGTGGTCAGCCAGGTTCTTCAATGGGTCCATTCCTCTAAATTTTCTTGTCATCCCGGCGTCAATCGTATGGTTTCCTTTGCTACGAGACACTTCTGGTGGCCCACCCTTCGACGTGATGTCAAGCGTTTTGTGTCGGCTTGTGCTATGTGTGCTGCGAACAAAAGTGCCCATCGGCTTCCTGTGGGGTCACTCAAAGTCAAAGTCAAAGTCAACTTTATTGTCAGAACTGCAATATGTACAAGGACATACACAGGACCGAAATTGCATTTCTCTCAGTCCCTCGGTGCAACAGTAACCATCTAAACACTAAACACTAAAACATTTAATACACATAAGCATAAAATAGTAAAAAAGTGTAACACTGTCCTGAGTTTTTTCATAATAGTATAAAAGTATGAAAATTTACACCAACACTGAAACACCAAACACCCCTAAAACACCAAACACCCAATGAACATAAGCATAAAATGAAATAATAAAAGTGTAATACTGTCCTGAGTTTTTGCATAGTAGTATGAAAAGTATAAAAACGTAAATCTATAAAATAAACTGAAGTTTCTAGCGTTGACATTTGCAAAGAGTGGCACAGCAGCATATAAGTTAATGTACACAGTATATGTATGAGGTAGTTGATGTTGGTATAGAGGCAAAGTGGCATATGCAGTGAGGCACATAAGGCACATTTGGCATCCTTAGATAAGGCTAGTCAGAGAATGCTGTATATGTATCTGCAGTAGTGTAGATAAAAGTAGTGTAAATGTAAACAGTAGTAATAAATGTAAAGCAGTAGTAATAAATGTAAACAGTATTAATAAATGTAAACAGTGAATGTAAACAGTAGTATGACTATAGGCAGTAATGTAATACAAACATTAGTGCAAATATGAGAAGTAGTGCAAACTGAATGAGCACATGACCGAGAGTTTAGTGAATAACCCGTTTGATGACACAGAGTCCAGTGTTAAAAACTTTGTGTTGAGTGGTAATGTGTGAGAAAGTTTTTTGTGTTAAGGCAGTTCAAATGGGAGGGGAGGCAGAGCAGGCAGAGTGTTTAGCATTCTGACTGCCTGATGAACAGAGCTGTCTCTCAGTCTACTGGTACGAGCCTGGAGACTCCTCAGTCTCCTCCCTGATGGCAGCAGTCTAAAGCGGCTGTGTAGTGGGTGTGTGGGATCACCTGCCATGCGGTGGGCTTTCCGAGTGAGGCGTTTGCTGTGTAAGTCCTGCAGTGAGGGCAAGGAGGTGCCGACGATCTTCTCAGCTACTTTCACGATGCGCTAGAGGCTCTTGCGGCAGGATGCAGTGCACTCCAGCCTCTTCCTGTTCCTGGTTGTCCCTGGTCCCACATTGCACTGGACTTTGTGACTGGATTGCCCCCGTCTGATGGTAACACGTCTATTCTTACTATCATCGATCGATTTTCTAAAGCTGCACATTTTGTCCCGCTCCCCCAACTTCCCTCAGCTATGGAGACCGCTCACCTCTTGGTCCTGCATGTCTTCAGACTTCATGGCATACCTCTTGACATCGTCTCGGACAGAGGCCTTCAGTTCGTGTCCCGTGTCTGGAAGGCTTTTTGTCAGGCCCTCGGCGCCTCTGTGAGTTTGTCTTCAGGTTACTATCCCCAGTCAAACGGTCAGTCTGAGAGATGCAACCAGGAACTGGAATCTGCTGTTTGTTGTGTCAGTGAGGACAATCCTGCTCATTGGTCTTCTCTTCTTCCCTGGGTCGAGTATGCGCACAACTCCCACACGTCCTCGGCTACTGGACTCTCCCCTTTTGAGGCTTCTCTGGGGTACCTGCCTCCGTTGTTCCCCCACCAGGAGGTGGACATCTCTGTTCCTTCTGTCCAGCACCATCTACGCCATTGTAAACAAATTTGGAGGCAGACCAGGGAGGAGCTTATGCGGACCGGTGCCCGTTCCAAGCGGTGGGCTGATTGTCATCGACTCCCGGCTCCCCTGTATTCTGTGGGTCAACTGGTTTGGCTCTCTACCCAACATATCTCCCTGAAGGACACCTCCAGAAATCTGGGTCCTAGGTTTATTGGACCCTTTCCTATTGTCAAACTTGTCAACCCCACTGCTCCCTCGCTCCATGCGTGTTCACCCCACCTTCCATGTGTCCCAGGTCAAGCCCTTTGTTGAGGACCCTCTGAATCCCTCCGTCTTGGGCCGCCCACCTCCCCGCATCATTGACGACCAGCCCACGTTCACTGTTCGCCGGCTCCTGGATGTTCGACGTCGTGGTCGTGGACTTCAGTTTCTGGTGGATTGGGAGGGGTACGGTCCTGAGGAACGTTCTTGGGTCCCCAGGTCCTTCATCCTGGACCCGAGTCTCATTTCTGACTTCTACCTGAGGCACCCCGACAAGCGTCCTCGATCGCCCGGGGGTGATGTTTGAGGGAGGGGTACTGTTATGGTTGTGTTTTGCTGTGTACTCACCTTGCAGATGCTGAGTGGCTGTGCTGAAGTTCCTGGGTTACCACCTGCCACTAATCTGGTTGATGAGCCCAGTTGCTATTTAGGCCTTGGGGGAGGCTCCAGTCTTTGCTGAATTATTTAGTCACTTGGGGTAAAGTGAGACAGTCATCTTAGTATTTTTCCTGGTGAATTCTAGTTTGTTCATTCTGTGTCTACTTGTGGTTTCAAGGCAAATCTGAACTCACTGAAGATGCCCGGACTAGAAGGACCTTCTCCAGTTTGGATTCCACAAACTGACCCAATCCTCCAGCCTGACACTCCACCATCTGCAACACTTCTAGGATTAATGGGATTCAAGGAGATACTCAATTCTACAAAGGATTTGTTGGATTAAAGGAGACACGTACCAAGTGGACACCTTCCTCCTCTGAGACTACCTCCTCAACATCCTCCTGTAAGAAAGAGAATAATTAAATTCACTATCATCAACAAGACTCATCAGCTGCATCTCTAAACTTCTCCTCTTCCTCCCCTCCAGGAACCCAGAACCTATTTATCCTGACACTGTAAATAAACTCACTTCACTGATACTCCATGTTCGTCATCCTTCCCAGTGTTGTCTGAATTTGAGTACTATTTCTCTGGTTAGTCACAACATGAGTGGGTTTTCTCCGGGTACTCCGGTTTCCTCCCAAAGACCAAAAACATGCATACTAGACTGATTGGTAACTACAAAGAGTCCCTAGTTGAGACTGAATGTTTTATTTATTAAAAAAACATTTTTCTGGCTCTATGTGCTCATAAATAGGCTGTACAAATCACAACAAAACAAATTGTTCATTTTATTTTATTTATTAAAAAAAACCCAGAACAGAAGTTCTGTACGACCTGTACGACCGTTGTCAGAGCTTGGTCCGCATTGCCGGCAGTAAGTCAGGCTTGTTTCCAGTGAGAGTTGGACTCCACCAAGGTTGCCCTTTGTCACCGATTCTGTTCATAACTTTTATGGACAGAATTTCTAGGCGCAGCCAAGGTGTTGAGAGGATCCGTTTTGGTGGCCTTAGAATCGCTTCTCTGTTTTTTGCAGATGATGTGGTCCTATTGGCTTCATCAGATCGTGATCTACAGCTTTCGCTGGAGCGGTTTGCAGCCGAGTGTGATGCGGCCGGGATGAGGATCAGTTCCTCCAAATCCGAGGCCATGGTCTTGAGCCGGAAAAGGGTAGCATGCCCTCTCCGGGTCGGGGAGGAGGTCCTGCCCCAAGTGGAGGAGTTTAAGTATCTCGGGGTCTTGTTCACGAATGAGGGAAAACTGGAGCGTGAGATTGATAGGCGGATAGGTGCAGCATCCGCAGTGAAGCGGGCGCTGTACCGGTCTGTCGTGGTGAAGAGAGAGCTGAGTCGAAAGGCAAAGCTCTCAATTTACCGATCGATCTACGTTCCCACCCTCATCTATGGTCATGAGCTTTGGGTTGTGACCGAAAGAACGAGATCTCGGATACAAGCGGCTGAAATGAGTTTTCTCCGCAGGGTGTCTGGACTCTCCCTTAGAGATAGGGTGAGAAGCTCGGTCATCCGGGAGGGACTCGGAGTAGAGCCGCTGCTTCTCCACATCGAGAGGAGCCAGTTGAGGTGGCTCGGGCATCTGGTTAGGATGCCTCCTGGACGCCTCCCTGGTGAGGTGTTCCGGGCATGTCCCACCGGGAGGAGACCCAGAGGAAGACCCAGGACACGCTGGAGGGACTATGTTTCTCGGCTGGCCTGGGAACGCCTTGGGATTCCCCCAGAGGAGCTGCTCCAAGTGGCTGGGGAGAGGGAAGTCTGGGCCTCCCTACTTAGGCTGCTACCCCCGCGAC
Organism: Garcialebias charrua; assembly: GCA_038048925.1. Classification (NCBI taxonomy): domain Eukaryota; kingdom Metazoa; phylum Chordata; class Actinopteri; order Cyprinodontiformes; family Rivulidae; genus Garcialebias; species Garcialebias charrua. Next base: position 30,178 of record JBBPBX010003088.1, on the reverse strand, counting down.
CTGACCCCGGATAAGCGGACGAAAATTGATGGATGGACAGAACAGAAGTTTGGATACCAAAATCCATCCTCAATAAAAATCCAGAAATAAATTCTAACAATGTTGAATCAGGTCATCTGAATGGTTTCTTTTTCTTTCTTTTTTTGTGCAGAAACATTTCACCCTCCATCTGGAAGGTTTTATCAGTCTGAGAAAGAGAAAAAAGTCCTATTTGGCATGTCCCATACAGTTATGCCAAGTAAGTTCGGATGTTGTCAGTCATTACAATGGGCGTTATCAACTGTTATCATCCCCATTTGTAGTGGCGAATAGGTCACAATCTACCTACTAGCATGTTTAACAGAATGTTATCAGCGTTATTATCGCTGTGAGTACCGGTAGGCAGCGTGCTTCTGTAAACCCGGAAGTGTAGCGGTTTTGTTTTTTCAGCTTATGTAACCGTTTTCCTCAACCTAACCTTAAACCTGACCCCAAAGACCAACCCTAAACCTAACCCCTTATCCTTTGTGCCTAAACCTAACACCAGAGGCTTTACGCGAAACATGTAGCTAAAGACGGAGCCTGCTGTCATCACTTGTAACGATGACAACTTACCTTTAAACCTACTAGTAGGTACAGTAGGGGCATTCTGACCGCTACGTATGGGGATGATAATAATTGATAAAGGCCATTTTATGGTTGATAACATCCAAAGCGGGTGGTTATGCATGCTATCCAGGTGTCTGGTAGTTAATTGTCTTGGAGGCCTTGTTACAGCAGTTTGTGTAATAAATAGTTACAGAGGCCTGAATATGTAAAGTCTGTCAAATCATGTAAGAATTTCAAATATTTTTAAAAAGTTCAACATGATATAGACAATGGGTTCAGAAATTAACTTTGTTGTTGTGCTGTCCAGTGGTCATTCTATAGGTATTTTACATTGACAATCAAATTGTTTAATGGATTACAACTGTACCATATGTGTCCATCTAAAAGTTAGTGTAATTAGAAGGTTGTCTCAAAGTTTACGTTCACTCCATGACTTTATTTTATTTTATTGTTTTGCCTTAGGAAGACATTGGGGTTAATGTGTGTGCTAGCAATGCAAAATGAATGTAGGTGCACACTACTGTATAGTTTTAGATTTTTTTTTTTTTGCTGTTCATAATAGAGAAGTTATTGACAATATAATTTGACAGGCTTTATTCTTGAAAATTTTAAAACAATCCCATGAAAATGTTATGTGAATTGTGTTTGGATCTTAACAATCCAGTTTACTCTTTGTACATAGCCACATATCCATATATAATAACATGTGTTAAAATAAAAACAATAATTACAGTAAGTTATATAATGTTAACAATTTCTTGAAAGTAAATATACAATGGTTTATGTTGGTGAATAAATTAGGCAGGGAGACAGACAGGATTCTGTACTCATATACTGATTCCAGCTCTTATTGTAAAAAAAATATATATATACATATCATACATATGGATAATATAGAATATCTATATAGATACAAATATTATACAAGAAATGCACCAGGTTAGTTTAACCAAAAATAAGGCACAGTTCATTGTCCATTATTTTTATTGGGCTTGATCACACACATTATAAAAGTTGTTTTCTATAGTATAAAAAAATCATACATATTCCCATAAGGCATATTGTTACCTGATACAACACAGAGCTTAAGAAATATGGTAATTTAAGAACAAAAATAAATTATTTGAATGCATGAAAGTAAACTAATAACTTTGACATTTTTGTTTAACTTGATAAAACAAATCTGTATGCCTCTCTTATGATTGTCTATTGTTGATTTTCCAAGGAAAATCTACTGTTGCTGTTGTCATCGTTGTTTGTTTGTAGCCAGGTCTCTCTTGTAAATGAGTACCGGTACTCGAGGCTCAATGAGATTAACCTGCCTAAATAAAGATTGAATGAATTACAAAAAAAGGAATAGGTACTGAAGTGTTATGCCATCCTCCAATAGGACAATGATCTCCCTGCATTTTTATTCCACTTTCTGACAACTTACCCGACAATAACTTCAGATGGAATAATTTAAATCCTTTTGGTATTGAACAGAGCTACATTTTGCAGTGCTTACTGTCACAATCACTGAAGCTCCCGCTCTGTCTTCTCTCTTTCATTATGTATGTGCTGGGTAGACGTAAATAAAGTAATCGTTTGTAATTCAGTTGAGCCATCTTAATTCATTTATTTGTGCTAAAGGCTGAGTGAGGGAAATACAAAGAGCCTCAACAATTTTGCCACTATACTCATTATGCATATTTTAAAACAATTTGCAATTCAAGGCCACTTGAAGAGAGGGAGAGAGAGAGAGAGATAGGTAGGTGACCATGCTTCAAAGTCTGCTGGTGGAGACTGACCTCATGCTCCACTTCCAGGGTCATCACCCCCGATGAGAGTCGGGAAGATGCAATTAAAAAATGTAAAAACAATGTGTAACCAGAGATTGTGGTGCTTGTTATTTTATCCTTCCTGGCAATATCAGTGACCTCAGCTTTATTTTCTGTTCATCCCTTTAAATCTTTGTCTCCATTAAAACATCAGTGACTGACAGTGTAACACTGTTCACTAGATCTGCTTGCACTATGTCTACTAATTGTGCAAGTCACTGAACCATTTACTTTAAAGCATTGTGACAGATTAATTTACATCAGAATGTTGTCTTAGTGCATCTCTAAAGTCAGAGTCAGAGTTTCTTTATTGTCATTTGCACCGAGTTACATCCCACAATAAAATGTAAAATAAAAACAGTATTAAGATCTAAGATATGAACTAAGAAAAACATCAACTAAAAGTACGCTAAGCACTAATAGCGTGAAAATAGTAAAAACTATACACCGAACAGCAGCACAAACATGAGTCTGTGTGAGCAGATGAGCATGAATGAACACAACAACATGAAATAGATCAGCAGCAACATGATGTGATTTTTCACAGTGATTATCCTAGTTATATATACATGAATCTAACAGACTCAGGGTAGAAGCTGTTCCTCAGTCTAGTGGTTCTACACTTGATGCTCCTTAACCTCTGTCCTGAGGGGAGAGGGGCAAAAGGTGTGTGTGCTGTGTGAGCGAGGTCCTTCATGATGTAGGTGACGTAAGGAATTTTTTCAAGTGGTGCAAAGTTATACTTATGTTTAGAAAAAATATTAAATGCACAGTATTTATTTTACATATTTTTATTAACTTAATAAATTATGTCTAGTGAGAAGACGTATAGTGTAAGATATCTTAAAATCAATTGCGCAGCTGCTATCAAATTTCAGTTTGCTGCAAAACCCAATATTTCTAGTCTCATACTAACTGTGATGTGTCTTTACAAGTCAGGTCCAAGTGACTTTGGCAGGACAATGATGTATTTATTTTTAGAGGATGTGATGTCTCCCACATTCTCTCTTTTTTATTTTTTTCTGTCATCCATTCTCTGTTATACAGTTATTGCTGAAACAAATGCAATCAAAAATGTCATTGTAGGAAAAGTAGCTGTTTAAAAATGCATTAGGAGCCCACCACAGAGCCTTCATTAATTCTATTCAGGCGCTGTTGCACAGTCGTGCAGAAACACATTTTTTGAGACCTAAACATCCTCCAACACATGCTTATCTTTATGGTGTAATTTCCAATTTAGCAAGTTACTACCTGGGGAGAACACAATACCCCTAGTCTAATTGTGAAAATGAGAACACACTACCAAACAAGCTGACATACTTTGTTTCCAAAGATTTCACTACCAGTATTTTATCCTGTTTTTCTGAGCTAAGGTACAATACATACACCAGGCTAAAGTTACAGTATTATGTTTCTCAATCCCTGACTATTTCAATTCATAACAACAAGTCACAACTGCAGTTATCGCAAGGCACTGAACAAAAACATCTACATACATTTTAAATGCCAATTATAACATCTACATACATGTTAAATGCCAATTACTAAAGTTATCTATCTAAGGAAGGAAGCCTGAAAGTTATGCACCATAACTCATGTTCCCTGAAGGAAGGGAACGAGGTGCAACATATGCCATGGGAATTGCGCCCCCGCACGATTACCTGAAGGAATACATTCACGCCTTTACGGCAAGGGCGTCAGCGTAGCGCCAGATGCCCCGCCCTCTGGGTACTTAAGCCGCTGACGCCCATCCAACTTTCTCCAAAATGCACTTCACCGAGCTTTCAGCATTGAAAGGGCCAGATACGTTGCGCCTTGTTCCCTTCCTTCAGGGAACATGATTTATGGTGCATAACTTTCAGTTCCCTTTCAGTCATGTTCTCTCGGTGCAACATATGCTATGGGAACATAATTCATTCACGTCCTTTAAATGCTCAGCAAAATGCATGTGAGAACATCTGCCTTAAAATGACAGGTATTTCTCAGCTGCTTTCTACAAGGTATGTAAAGAGCTTAGGCTAAGAAGAAAAAATGGCAAATGTAGAAACATCAGCTTGATGTTACCACTGGACATATAGATAAAAAACACCAGCTAGAGACAGCATTAGCGTGCTCCACTAGTGTGAATACTCATCATCTCCTTTTTTCTCCGGAAAACCTGAGAAACAGGAGGAAAGGAGCAAGGGACCCATTACGCCACTAATAATTGGGTGGAAATGTGGAGGTAGAAAACCCAGGTCAAGCACAGGGTAACCTCCCAAGTCCCCAGGGGAAAGTGTTTACAAGGAGCACCACTGGCAAGTGGAGCCCATCCTGATGTTGGCGACCCGTTAAGGAGAGGAGAAACCCCTCCATTCAACATCTCCTGAGTGTAGTGGATATGACCGTGTCCACTTTGATACACCTGTGTATTTTTGAACTGTTCCAGAGATGACCTTTACTGATCTCTCAGTAAAGCAAGACATTTACTACAAATTATTCCATTAGTTGTAATCTGAGAATATAGTCACCAAAAGAGACTATTTCTATCTTTGATTTTAGGCTGATGTGATCAAAAGAATAACTTTTGTCATTTTCATGATATATGTTATATGCTGTTATTCTTTTAATATGGAGTATTACTGTGTCACTCCTGCTGTGTTAAAGTTGAAGTCTCGGGTCACAGAGGCCCGACCGTTTTGTTTAGAAATAAGAAGACAGTTAATCCGTTGTTTGCAGGAGAATGACTCCAGCTTCTCTGTCTTTTTCCTAAACAATTTCCCTCTGCTCGGGCTGTAACCTTGGGTCATGATAACGGCAACTGCTTCCACGGACCAATGAAAAAGACACAAGTCTCACTCCTCTCAGGACCTTCTATTAAGTTCTAAGCTGTTGCTGAAACTGAGGAGTTTGCTGAGGACCTCAATGCCATGATGAGGTTCCCCAAAGAACTGATGATCATCTGGTCAACACGCTAATGACCACGTCATTCAGTTAAAGGCTTATAACTTGCCAAGTTATAAGTCATCGTCAACAGCTGAAAAAGCTCTCTTTTATTGACATTCCTTTAAGGAACGTCTTATCTTGAAAACAACACCAGGAGCTGCCGTTACTTTCGGTTCGAGTCCGATTCTTTTCGATTCTCAATTCCAATTCTTTTTGTAGGCGGGGTTAAAAAAAGACATTTCAATTCAGTTCAGTTTATTTATACTGTATAGCTCCAAGTCACAACAGAAGTTGTCTCAGGGCACTGAACATAAACAATCAAATATAAAAAATAATAAGTTAACAGAAACTTTAATATAAAAATAATGGTAACACTATTTATCTGAGGAGACTACTTTGAGTTTAACTCCATGTTATAAAAAAGCTACAGTAGTTAGCCAGAGTTATTTCAGGATGAAATAATTTGAACTTCTGTTTGAATTTAATGCTATGAACTTTTTCCTTTTTGTTACATTTACTATGAATTTCTCACAGGGCAGATTAGAGCCAACATGGAGGACTCACCAACATATATTATTATTATTATTATACATATAATATTGTCCAGTGTCTGATGCTGCAGTCATGTTACTGAGCTCCCACTGATGGGCTAACCTGGTTCCACCACCAGCAACAGGATCCTCAGACAGAACAGCTGGTGGGATGTCCTGGTATCTGCAGCCCTCTCTCCATTTGTTTCTTCATGGACATACATGGAGTTGTGAAATTATGTTGTGCCTCTTCCTCAGCAAAACGCTCCTCCAGTGGAGACTTTCTGGACAGACTGCAGGAAGTTCCTAAACAAACAACAGGTTTATCAGTATTATCAGTAAAAAGAGATTATTAAATCATTTTTAAGACTGAGAATGTGTACAATTATTAGCTCTGTTGTTATTGCCTAACTAACCTATTCAATAAGTCTTCAAACTGTGACATTCACTCATAATGGAATGAAAGAGAACACAAACATAAATTATATAATACTGAAAGCTAGAGACATTAAGACATTTTAAAAGACACAGAACTTTAAATGGATTAAGAATTTTAATAAGTGTTGGATTTGAGTGCAATGTAAGTGCAATCGATGGTTGAATTCACATCTGAAAAGGGATGTGACTTTTCACAAAATATGCTGTAACAGTTCTGTGGCACTCTTCATTCAGTTAGACTGACGTTTTTACCTTGGATAGTCACTGGTGAACACTGTGAAGCCATTTCAGGTCGTTTGTCTAAGAAAAAAAATACAAGCTAACGTTAGCATCGTGTTTGTATTTGAGCTGACTTATAACTTGTTAGCTGCCTTAATGTTGGTATGAGATGTAGTTTATAGTTTATTTATTTACCTGATGGAGCCGAAGAGGTAGCGATTAGCGAAAAGTTCGTTGGAGCGTTTTGCAGACGGACCACTCTGTACTTCCGGTCGGAGACGAAGCGAAAATAATCTGGTGGATCGCGTCAAAGACGGGACATTATTTTACTTCTCCACCCTCCTTTGCATGATAGAAAATTATTGCAAGTGCTACACTGACCTGACTGGTCATTTTATTAATTAGTAAGCTTTCGATCTCGGATGCACACTTCCGATGGATTCTTCTTCGTTGGGTTTTGGCGGCGGCTACTTCTGGTCGGCTAACTGGCATCGAACATAGGAATCGCAAATTAATATTTTGAACGATTCCGGGAAAACCGGACAGTTAGTCCCGGTTCCGAACGATTCTCGATTCTCGATTTCCAACCCTACTCTTGAGAGGGCATCTGCTCCATAATTTAGTTCATCGGGGACATGAGTCACCTTAAGTGACAAGATTATTGGAGTACACGATGTAAGCATCTTCTTTATCAGTCCAAGGAGGGCTTGGGACCTTGTCCCTCCTTCTCTGTTGATGAAGGACACTGTGGTCCTGTTATATGATTTCACCAGGACATGCTGCCCTGTAATCAGACCTTTGCTAAAGAAGTATTTTAATGACAGGAATACGGCCAACAACTCCAGGAAGTTGATATGTAATCTCGCTTCCTGTTTATTACAAAGGCCGCAGGCGTTCTGATTTCTACAGATCACCCCCCATCTTGTTTTTGAGGCGTCCGTTGTGATGACCACACGGGATGACACCCTTCCCAACGGGACCCTTTCCGTGAAAACAGACGAATCTCTCCAAGGTTCCAGGACCTTCAGGCACTCTGAATCTATCCTAACCTTTCCCGCTCGATTAGGCAGGGCGGGTTGTGTCTGTTCGTTTAGCCATACTTGCATGGCCTGCATTTTCAGCAATGCATGGGGCAAACAGGGTATAGCTGCCGCCAAGAGGCCTAAAAGGCGTTGGCACGTTTTCATAGGGACCCGTTGATCCAGTTTAAATCTTTCCAGGCAATGACGAATGGAGGAAACTCATTCCTTTGAGAGCCATGCTCTGTACCGGACAGTGTCGATCTGTACTCCCAGAAATACGGTAACCCGTGATGGAGTTAGGTCACTTTATTGTAGGTTTATGACAAACCCGAGAGACTCCAGGTGAGAGATCACCCTGTAGGAGTGTGACTGGGCCTGTATTCTGCTTCCAACCAGAATAAGCATTTCATCCAAGTAATTCATAACCCTGAGTCCTTGATTCCTAAGGGGGTCAGGGTTGCATCCAGACATTTAGTAATTGTACGAGGAGCCATCTTTAAACCGAAGGGTAAGGCTTTGAAATCATAAGCGTTCCTTTCGAAAGCAAAACGGAGGAACTTTCTGTGTTTCCTCCACACACCTATGTGGAAATAGGCATATTTCAAATCCACTGTACATGCTTAGTCTCCTGGTCTCACAGACGGGAGAACCTGCCGCAGTGTAAGCATCTTGAACTTAAAAGTTTTTATTCTCTTATTCAGAGTCCTTAGATCCAGAATCGGTCTCAGGGAATGATCCTTTTTGGGTACCAGGAAGTACTTGCTGTAATGGCCAGAGCATAGTTTGTGTCTCGGGACCAAAATTATCACTCCCTTCTGCAGCATCATCAAAACTTCCTCCCTCAACACATGTGCACGTGTAGGGTTAATTTTTGAATGCAGTTCCCCTGTGAAGGGGGACGGTCTCCTGGTGAACTACAACTTGAGCCCATGACGTATCGTTGTCATGACCCAATCATTTGGTAGACACGCCTTCCAGGCCTGCGTGTGCGCCAAGAGCCTGGAAGGCATGCCCAATTGCGGCTCGTCATGTTTTAGTGCTGGAGGAGTGGCCTTTGACCCCTCTCGCGCTCTTTCGAGCAGGCTGGTCAGCCCAACAGAATATATTGCGAGATCTGACCGTCCCTAGCAGAGCTAGCATATCTTGCTGTGGTTCATAGTTTGACCACGTGATTTGTGTTTTATAAAAATGGGACTCAAGTCAAGAACCAGGGCAGTTTGTGCTTTGGTACTTTTATTTTTGTACATGCATGAAACAGTGTTTGTTTTGGTTACACATACAGTAGGCGAGTCATGTTTGGTGCGCGCACACATGTAACCAGCTCCTCGTAGTATTTTACAAGTAGAGACTAGGATCAAAAAGTTAGGTTCCCGTACCGCGTGGGCGAACAAACCTGTAAAATTATCAGTTCGTCCTGCTTCATCAGGCCCAAATCTGAGTTTCACACGGGGTCACTGAAGAGGCTCTCGACCAATACTGGAAAGTCTCACTGTCACCAGCGGGTCTCTTCCGTGGAGGGCCATACATGTCTTCTTTTGGGGTGTAAAGCTTTTCCTCGGCAGCCCCTCGCGGAGGGCTTCCGCTTATTTATGTCTTTGGTCCAACCTGGCCTGGACGCGTTCCAGGGCTCCCCTGAAGAGTCCCGTCGGCTTGATCGGGTGCTGGAAGAAGGGGGACCTCTGGTTTTCCGGGAGCTGCGATAATGTCAGCCAAAGATGGCGCTGTGCGACAACAATTTCCGTCATTGCTCTGCCTTGTGAAATGTTTTTTGTCCCCATCATGTGGAGCACAAAGTCATATGCGCGGCGGGCCTCCTCCATGGCCTCTGTTGCAGCCTGCTTGTTTTTTGTTACTTGGAGATCCTACAGTTTTTCTGCCAGGTAGGCCTGCACCATGGTTGATGCGTTCATCGCGCGAGCCGCAAGGCCCTGGGCCATGTAGCACTTTTCAAGCTGTTTCTCCGAAGCGTGGCATGCCCTGCTGGGTAGCGTTGGTTTCATCCCCGTAGCTGCGGGTGCCAGATGAGCCGCCAGGGTCTCCTCTATCAGGTGTGCGCTGGCAAGGCCAGTTGTCTCCATTCCTGCGACATCCAGGAGTCGGGATAGTGGCACCGTCATGGGAGCTCCAGGTTCCCCCTAGGAGCATTTGAGCTCCATGAGGAAGTCTGGGAAAATGGGCAATTTTTGCGATGTTGTCAGCTGCTTCACATAAAAGTAGTTTCCCGCCAGCCTCATAGCCTATTGGTGAGGCGTGGGTTCTGGCCACGCGACCTGTAGGGCATTCGCCACTCTATAGCACAGGTCGAACAGAGCAGGGACCGACAAGTCCGGTTCCGGTAGAATTTGCGCCAGGTTCTGGGAGGAATCCACACTTTCTCCTCTGTAACCGTACTCGGCGTCTTGGTCAGAAACTTTGGGTGTTAAGTCCTCAACGGCAACCGAGGAGTCCGACACGTTCTCATCCCCGACTCGACCGTTGCATTCCAGGTCCACGTTCTCAAGCTCCGGTACGGGAGCGAGCGACTTTGTGCAACGTGCGACCTTCAACGCCGCGTCCTTCGCCATAGATTTAGCCAACGCGTCCATACAGCATTTCCTCACTACCGCCGGCATCCGACAGCAGTGGGAGCAGGAGTCGGGGAATTCCAGCGCTTTTCTCGCGTGCAGAATCCCTAGGCAGACAGGACAGGCCTCATGGGTGTCCATCGCAGAGAGAGAGTAGCCACAGCCGTTGGGGCAGGGACGCGAGCGAGGGCTTGTCGTCCTGCTTGTTTTCTTCTTCTTTGTCCTTCGTTTTCCCTTCTCGGGAGCCATGTCCGGAGACGAGAAGCGTCAAGGTTGTTCCTAGCTTCCTTTTGTTCGAAGCAGTCCTCTCCATCGTCTTGCTTTCGCTGGCTAGCCTGCTAATGGTTAGCAAGGATTGTTGTGACGCAGTTAGCGCCGTCGAGCGAAGCAGCTGCGGAAAGAGAAGAAAACTTTGAGGTACGTAGAAAAATGCTGGACTAGCTTTCGCCATCCCAGCAGTACGCAGGAAAATTTCTCTGTACGCTCAGCGTAAGGAGCAAGCTCACCTCAATCGAGCGATGCAACAACAGAGAAGTCCCACGAAGAGATGTAGTTCAGGTTTAAGCGAGGTGAAGGGCAAAAAGAGAAAGTTGGACGGGCATCAGCGGCTTAAGTACCCAGAGGGCGGGGCCTCTGGCGCTACTCTGACGCCCTTGCCGTAAAGGCATGAATATATTCCTTCAGGTAATCGCGCGGGGGCACAATTCCCATAGCATATGTTGCACCAAGAGAACATGACTGAAAGGGAACAGTACATTATGTTGAGTCTTCATTTTGTCGTAGTAGTCCTGAGCATGCCCAAAGGCAACAGTGGAAAGGAAAAACTCCCTTTTAACAGGAAGAAACCTCTAACAGAATCAGGCTCGGTACATGTGGCCATCTGCTTCAACCGGCTGGGTTTGAGAGGACAGGTAGGAGAAATGGACACAGACTGGCTGGTCCAGAATGGAAGCAAGCAGGTTCTTCACTAGGAGGAAAGACATAAAACAAAAAGAAACAAACAACAAATAAATAAATAAATAAAAACACGTTAAGATAGAAATTATTATAAATACAAACTATTCAATATAAACATTTGATGAAATG
>JBBPBX010003088.1:0-18952 GCA_038048925.1 Garcialebias charrua | reverse complement strand
TATGTGTCATTTTTCACCTCTTTTTTATTGTCTGTCCAAACAGACTTGACTTTTTGAGGATGAATGTGACTCATCCGTTTAAATAAAGGTTGAATGAAAAAATTAAAAAAAAGACAAATCATCTTCTAAACTCAATTAGGCCTTAACCCCACATGCTCAGAATTATGAAACCACAGCACAGACCACCAAGCTACTGCCACCCCAAAGAAAGACCTAAATAAATACTTATCAAAAGTGTTTTTATTTTATTTTTTCTCCACATGCATAGGAACGAGAGGGGCAAATGCAACAGAAAATGTCAGTTTTTGGTAAATATCTGTGCACAGGCCTAGTGTTGTGTTCAAGACCACTTAACCCAAGACCAAGTCAAGACCAAGACAAGAGAGTACCGAGACCGAGAAAAGACCAAGACTTTTAGGGTCCGAGACCAAGTCAAGACCAAGACCGAGAGAGGGAGAGACCAAGTTGAGACCAAGACCTCAAATAAAATAAAAATGTAACATTTTATTATAGATTTTTTTTCATACAAAAGTTACATACTGAACTCAGTTTGCTGTTGAATTAATGTGTCAGCTTTTAACTTTTCAAAGCTACATAACAAATAAATCAGACATTCAGTGGCCTAAGTGAATATGTTTCAACAATAAAATTACACAACGGAAGCAGTTTCATTACATGCCAAGCCTTGAAAACTTCAGTGGCAAAACACTCTTCATAAGTCCAAACTCAAGACCAGGAATAACCATAATTACACAGTGGTTTCAATAAAGTAGTAGATATACACCTAAAAAGTTACATAAATGGAAATTAGTTTAGTTTCATTGCATTTTAAAAACCTGAAAGATTGCAACATACTGTGGCTTAAACGTGCATGATGGTGTCTCATTAAAATGTCTCCTCAACTGAAAACCCTTGCCACTGGTGCAGAGGAGGCAGGGACTGACATTACCTTCAATGCTAAATTGTGGAGTTGAGGAAAACTGGCATGTTTTTTGTTTTGTTTTGCCCAGAAGACAAGTGCATTGTCCGTATCAAAGTCATGGATGGCATCAAAGTATTTGCTTCTGTGTTACAATACTTGAATCCTGGACTGAGCTGTGACAGCAACAGGACAGAAGGCGAGGGCATTTGGTTGGTGGAGAATCAGTGGCTGGATCCACATTCATGGCTTCTGAGCATGTGTCATCTTTACTGTCCATCATGTTATCCACCTCGTAGATCAACGTTTCTGAAAAACACAAACACAGTGACTGAGTTAGATTTAATGGGATATGCACATATCAGAGTTGAATTAAATTATTTTAGGACATTTTACAATGCCCATTAATAAATGATCAATCAAGTTAGGTTTTTTACTATTCAAATAAACATGGTTAATGTAAAATTAAATTATGGTTATTTTATCCAGTGCAAAGGTTAGTAATGAAATTATTATATATACTGTTATTTATTTGGTTTACAAGGTGTTGCTGTATTAAATCTAACTGCTAGCCTACTTTTTTAATAGTACTGAAAACACTTGGTACTTTGATTTATCTCTACAGGTGAGTTTTAATGTCTACTATAAAGTGAGTCAGGATTATGTACAATAGGCATGTTACCAGCCTTAACATAAAGAGTAACAGGTTCAATAGGCTCAGAGTACAAGCAGCACAACGGCACAGTGGTTAGCACTTTTGCCTCACAGCAAGAAGAACCTAGGTTCAATCCCTCTTTGGACCAGGGTCTTTCTGAGTGGAGTTTGTATGTTCTTATCGTGCTTGCGTGGGTTTTCTCCAGGTACTCTGGTTTCCTCCCAAATACATGTTAGGCTGCCTTCAGGCCCCCCTTGCAAAAGAGATCTGATATCAATGGGATTTCCCTGGTTAAATAAACATCAATAAAATAAATAATAAACAGTGTTCAAAATACTTTTCATGACAAAAGTAAACAGATGAAATGAAGACTATGAATTCTACTGTAAGACTAGTTAAGGGGGTAGCCGGGAGGTTGTCCAACATGGAAAGCAGATGCAGGAGGGTGGCCAAGAGGCCGTACAATACCATGGGTGAGTTCAGGGGGGCAGTCGGGAGGCCATCCAGAATGATACAGTAGGTCCAGCGGGTGACCAACAACCACAGTCACCCTGAGAGCCCAGGACCGACCAGGACGCAGAGGATGGAATGGGGGAACCATCGTTTTGGCAGCTGGCATGATGAACCCCATGGATCTGCCGAATGGCAGTGTGGAGCGCTCATTGGCCGGTGTGGAACACACAAGGAAGGTAGCCCCTGCAGAAGGTATAAGTGGTGGTACGATCATCTCAATGGATGTGAGACCTCCAAACTGAGTCATGGGACCCACTACTGCCTTGGTAAGTTGAAGGGCTGCAGTAGGCGGCAAGGGGACCTGGGATGCTGCTGCAGGTATTGGTAACAAGGGAGCCTGGGATGCTGGCAACAAAGGGACTTGAGATGTTGCTACAACAGGTGACAAGGGAGGCTGTGGAGCCACAGCTGGTGTGGAGGCTTTGGACTTTGCTGCAGGCGACATAGAGAGCAGCGGAGCCGCAGTGGGAGACATGGGGACCTGGAATGCAGCTGCAGCTGTTGACATGGGGACCTGGGGAGCTGAAGGTGGAAACACGGGGACTTAGGGAGCTGCAGCTGGCAACACGTGACCTGGAGGACTGCAGCTGGCAACAAGGGGACCTGGGGAGCTTCAGCTAGCAACACGGGGACCTGGAGGATGTAGATGATGACACGGGGGTCTGAAGAACTTTGGCAAGATCTTCTGCGGCAGGTGCTGGTTCTTCTGTGGTAGGTGCTGGTTCTTCTGTAGCAGGTGCTGGGTTTTCTGTGGAAGGCTCAGTGTGGTCTGCAGACTCTGGGACCTCTGCAAACTCTGGGTTCTCTGCAGACTCTGGGAGCTCTGCCACAGACCCTGGACTTTCTGCCGTAGACCTTGTACTCTCTGCTGCAGACCATGGACTCTCTGCCGCAGACCTTGGATTATCTGCCAAGACTTTGGAACCCCCTGCAGGTTCTGGGACCTCATGCAAATTCCTGGACCTCCTGCAGGCTCTGGGTCCTCTACTACAGGTTCTGGGACCACCTGCAGGGTCCAAGACCTCCTGCAGGCTCTGGTTCCTCGACTGCATGTTCAGAGACCTTTTGCAGGTTCTGGGAACTTCTGCAGACTTTGGGTCCTTGACTGCAGGTTCAGAGACCTCTTGCAGGTTCTGGGACCTCCTACAGGCTCTGAAGACCACTGTGAGACATGTGGTTTTGGTGCTCTATCTTGAGTGGCTTAACCAGGGAGAGTACTTGGGCAAAGTCCGTGATTTGTTGTAGGTTGGGCCTCAACTCCAGCAGGTTCTCTATGATAGAGGAAGTCTTTAATCTGAAAACAGAGTCTGAGTCTAGAGCTGTTGAGACATGACAGCGATGTCATTGGGAATTGGTTCACTGAACCCCCATGTGGTAGTAGGGCAATTCGGTCTTATGGAGAGCGAGGGCTCTGGGACCTCCTCCCATGCGAGAGCTTCCAAAGCTCTTCAGTCTTGTGAGTACCTGCGTGTCTTGCAGACGAGCGAGGGCTCTGACACTACCCCCTCTACGAAAGTCTCCCCTGAACTTTTGAAGAGCCCATCTGACAGGCAAGCAGACAGGGGCTCTGGTACCCCCCCCCCCCCCACACACACCTTGAAATTATCCCCAGTCTTCTGACAACTTGGGGTGAGACACTGAAGGAGGGAGGAGCCAGTTCTCAGAAATGTCCATAATTTTTGTCTGTCGACTCCTCCGGCAGCAGCGTGGACCAGGAACTGGGCCAGAACTCCTCCGACTCGGAGTCGTCATCGGAGGAGGAACACACTCATGGGGGAGCGTGGGAAGAAGTCGGACGGAAACCGCACAACTACCTCTGAGCCTCCTCCTCTCTTCCTCAAACAACATGAGCGGAAACGGAAGGATCTCCACCACGGGGCTGTGGTGTCTGCGTATGGGTTCAGCTCGGAACCCGCTCACATGGATGATGGCCGCTTCCTCGTGAGCTTCAGCCTTCTCTTTTAACAACCGGGTGGTCCAAATGGACTGGGTCTTCTGCCCGCTGGGTTCTTTTGCTGGTCTGGACATACTGTCAGGATTCAGGTGTGTTGCTAGTTGAACCCAGTATGTAGGCAGGACTCGGAGGCACAAGGAGTAAAATTAATAAAACACTTTAATGAAAATACAGAACAAGAATGCTGAAATGGCAGCTACTCACAAAACCTAAGGATACTTGGGAGGAAACCATGGAACTAGGGAAACCAGAAGACAAGACAAGACACCAGACGATCACAGACAATGCCCCGGCAATGAGTGACACAAAGACACATACTTATATACACACACAAACAGAGTGACAATCACAAACACCTGGGAGACACGAGGATGGAAATAATCAGACATAATTACCAGAGATCAGGGTGTGTAAGGATGGGAATCCACCACAGGGGCACCATCCTTACATTTCTTATAAGTTGAGACATTATAGCACTCAGTCTCCACTCTCTGCTCATATCTATAGGTTAGTTATCTCAGCCAAAAGAGGGAGCATCACGTTGGCGCCTAGCTTTAATGTCAGGAGCTGTATAAAGTTGACATTAACTAATGTCAGTGTAACTTAATATTAGCTACACAACTTTTTCTGGTCTGTCTCGTTATTGTTTACCATAAGTAAAAATTTAACTAGCAGGACCTGCTAACATTGCTAACATTTCCATCTGCCTTCACGGACCAAACTCTACGGACCCGTTCGGTTACGTGGGGAAACCTTGAATGTTCTCTCTGTCGGATCCGGTTCTGAAGGGCAGCTGCTGCGGTCGATGCATCAAGTTGCTAGAAGGATAGGCTAACAACAAGGTGTGCTAATGATAACAAGGTCAAGCTGATAAAGCTGATAAAACGTTCTGTTGTCTGTTTTGTTCTTGGAACAAAGGCATATTGCTAACGTTAACAAGCTAGCTTTGCTATCATCACTTATAGCTTACCTTTCTTTGTGCTTCTGTTCTAGGTGTCGATAAAAATTGGACATAGTCCAACAATCTCTGACAATTAAGCACTGCAGGACGTCCATTGCGCTGTGCTTTTTTGTTTTTCAATGTTGCTTTACAAATATTTTCTGATTTAAATAGACACATTTTATAACATGATTTGGCAGACATCTCTGGCTCCCAGAAAAGCACTTCTCACTGGAGTTACAAGTGTTACCAGATAGTCGAGATTTTCCAGCCCCAAAATATGTTAAAAGCTGCCACATCACACAAACTTCTACCCAGTCAATATATTGTTACAGTATATTTACTGTTTGAACATGAACACACAACTGTACAAGCCAAGGTAATTTAACAATATGTAGCAAAATGCAACAGTTCAACAAAAAATCTTCCCAGAGTTCCCAGCAAAATCAGAATGAAAACAGCCCAATTGGAAGTAAACTGCCCAAACTGGCAACACGAGGATGCATGCAAGGTGAAGGGGTGGGCGTTGCATGACAGCGGTAGCAAAAACCTGTATTAGCAATGAGTCATGTCGTTATCGCTCGGATTTGAATCAATACGTTTTGCATCCAATATCCAAGGATCCAAGGATGTTGAAAAATAAACTGGACAATATTCTGTCAAGATGGTCTTAACTGGTCTTGAAATAAAATCCCGAGTCCTCAATGTCTGAGACCGAGACAAGACCGAGATCAAATGCGGTCGAGTACGAGACAAGACAGAGACTGTCAAAAAGTGGTCTTGAGACCGGTCTTGGTCTCAAGATCGGTCTCGAGTACCACAACACTACACAGACGCTTAAACAACATAATGACTTTTCAAACTTTGTGTCTGTATACACTGTTAGGCAATGGATGTGATATGATTACTTTTTCAGACCGATTGTGAAAGACATAAAGACAGAAAGGTTGATTCAGAAAATGTGAATAAACTATTTATAAAGGTAACTGAATATATTTGACAGCAACCACATTTTCTCATCCACCTTATCAACTTCCTCATCATTAAAGTGATAAAAGTGGAATTAGCATAGCCACCATCAATAACCAAACCTGAAGTGTCACTTTCTGAGATGGATATCAGACAACAGGTGGCAAGGTTCTGCAGCTACTCAATGGAACTTAATGCTGTGCCAAACTGCTCTGTGAACAGGCATCCATCCATATATACATTATTTTCACAATGCGTGTATAAAGAATCTCAAAAATAGATGTAACACAACCACAAAACAAACTTCCTTTTGTCCAGATAAAAGTCAAAATGCTGTCCTAAAGCCTACAATGTTTGTCCTAAAGCCTACAAAACACATGTATCTAACATTTTGTGTAAAGGGTAAAATAGCAGAGAGCTAAATGGTGGGGTTAGTAGAAAAGTGCTAAGGATGGTCTGGTGTAGAGTGGCTTATCATCACCATGCTGATTCCGACTGCTCCGACTCTGACCCAAGCAATCCATCATGTCATCATTTCCTGCTGAATCCTCTGTGTGTCATGTCTGTGTGTATGTGTGTTTGCACAAATTTAAGGAATGCATGCTGTTCTGCACTTATTCTCCCATGTGTGCTTGTATGTTCACAGGTGGGAAGTGGTTTAGAGGGGCATATGCAGTATGTAATGCAAACACATGAGAGGAAAAAAACCTAACAAATGACAGAGGAATATTATTCTAGCAATTTAGGGCTCAATTCTCAGCCTGACTCCCACCCAAGGCCTCTGCTGATCAGCCGATCAGTCAGTCACAGTCTGTGCATGGACAAGTGACAGCTAATCCATACTAAGTCTCACAATCTAACGCCAGGCCTGGTTCATCCACTGCACTAAAACCATAGATATACGGTAAGATCTGATGTAGTATATCTCCGTATCCTTTACATATACTTATACTTATATTTCCGGATATTCCCGGAAATGGACCGCAATGATCCTTAAAAAATCCCAAGATCCCAAAATCCGGATACTTATCTTTGGCAGGCCCTTGACAAATAACAGCCACATTTATTTTGGATCTGCCGAAGATAAGTATCCAGATTTTGGGATTTTTTAAGGATCATTGCGGGCCATTTCCGGGAATATCCGAACACAGATCCTTCCGTATACCTATGGTTTTAGTGCAGTGATCACACTGTAGTTCCACAACTTCCAATACCATGGCAGGTGTAAAGAAACAATGTTAGTACATGTTTACTACATGCAGCTGCCACTGATGTACAAATGTTTCTGTAGGGCCCAAAAAGGTCCAGAATGTAAAATGTTATTTTTCTAAAACAAAAAATAAAAACAAGTATGGAATATTAGCATACTGTAACTGTCAAAAATAGATACACTTACTTTTTAGTGAAACACAACAATCTGTTGAGGTTACAGCAACATAAAAACACATTTTAAAAATATAATAAATTAAAGAAAAGGAAAACAATTAATTGTAAGAAGGTCATAGTGTTTCTTTTTATATATTTTCAAGATACAAGATACAAGATACAAGATACAAGAGATACAAGATACAAGATACAAGATACAAGATACAAGATACAAGATACAAGATACAAGATACAAGAGATACAAGATACAAGAGATACAAGATACAAGAGATACAAGATAGGTTTATTGACATTGCATCAATTTCCACCGATACAGCGTAAGTATGTAATTACAGTCATCCAGGAGAGAGATTAGTGTAACAAGCTGCAGCTGAACAAAACATATTTTATCGATATGTTCTTAGCGCGGCCTACCCATCTGTCCCCAGATGAAGGTCAAAGATAGGAAAACAGGATAAGACACGGGGTTTACAGCGTTGATATTAAAAAAAGATGAATCACGTTTTGTCTTCAAGACACCGCGTGATCCAGTAAAAACCATATCAAATAAAGCACATTTAGTTACAGGACAAGATGCATTTATGACGGCAGGCGGGAGGAAACAGTCTGTGTGTAACAATTCTAGATAAGAAACAGTTCGCTGGTCTCAGAGCTCGGCTCAAACCAAGAATGCACACAGAAACCTCTCGGGGGAGGGGTAGGAGGGTAGCGGGTTCCTTCAGCTCCCAGTCTAGGAGAAGATTTGTAGCCTTCAACAGTCCAAGGCCAGAGGCCAGATTAGATTAGTTGCTTTATTTTCCAGTCAGACCACAGTGTTCTTTTACTGCGGTCTTTAAGTCCAGGTTCTGTTTTCTGGGTCCAAATCGCCGAATTCGTGTCAGGTTCCGAGCTAAAAGATCCTTCCGTATGTGCCCTGTTTTAATCCGAGCGGCTGTAAACGAGTCCACAGTTCACACTGCAGGTCCGCGGCAGCCACCGCTTCTCTCACCGTGTGACTCAGCCCGCACAACAGCTGGGAAGGTCCTTCATAGCCTGGATCAAAGCATTTTCGCTGAGCGGAGGTCCTCGTCAGCACGCCAATCGCCGCGGTCCCCCTCAGCCCTTCAGTGGCATGAGCCACCGGTGTCCCAATAAATCACAGAGATTCCACGTCCCCGACAGAAAGAGCGGACAGTTGCATTAGCCTGCTCATAGAGTCCATAATGCAGCTCACCGCCTGCGTGTCGATAGGGCGCCCTGGCTCTCCCTGGCCGGTGCGCTTCGCAGAAATTTTTGTTGTCGATAGAATCGATAAGTGAAATAGCCCAGAAGACAGTCCACGCACATAATTCCATTCCAAATTGGTTCGAGCGAGCGCTGAAGAGTTATAGACGAGACAAATGCAGAAGCGGGGGAGGGAATGCAGGGAGATGTAGGAGCAAAAGGAGATGCGACCAGTCCCTGCCGAGAGCGGAAGTAGATAATATGTATATATGTATATATATATGTATGTATATATATATATATATGTATATATATATATATATATATATATATATATATATATATATATATATATATATATATATATATATATATATATATGTATATATATATATATATATATATATATATATATATATATATATATATATGTGGGAGTGGTGGCGCAGAGGTTAAGAAGGTGCGCTTGTGATCGGAAGGTCGCCGGTTCAAGCCCCGGTACCGACAACATCAAAGATGTGGGTGGGATAAGTGAAGCGGTCACACTTGTCCATACACTTGTCTCCACCCTCATCTGCCCCACTCTGGGCCCTTGAGCAAGGCCCTTAACCCACACCATCTGCTCCCCCGGGAACCCTAGATATCAGCTCTCTGCTCCACACAGAGGGCTGTGGTTGCTCGGTGGTCTGTGGTTGTGTCAGGAAGGGCATCCGGCGTAAAAACAACTGCCAAATCTTCATGCGACTAGATCGCTGTGGTGACCCCTAACGCAGGGAAAAAGCCGAAAGAGGAAAAAAAAATAATAATAATTGAGACAACCGTAAAAGTACATTACACATTTGTATCGAGATTAATTCTGATTTAATAACTACTTGAGACAAGAATTCAAATTAAACAAACAGACAGTTAGAGTCTAACTCCTATTGGCACATTTACTTAACAGATTAATGGTTTATGAAAAATAAGAATAAGGAGGAAGAAATAGGATTAAATGAAAGCTAAGTTTAACGGAAGTTAATTATTTTGAAATGACAGGGTGACACTTTTCCCCACACGAGTAAACATCTGGGCTCCTGCACGCTCAGCCCACATCCACGACTCGTTACCTGTTGACGCTTCGTCTCTGTAGATAAGAGTTGAGAAGTATCTGGACACACTCAATGGATTGTTTTGTCCAACAGCCGTCCAGTTGAAACTTCAGAGTGTGTGTGTTGATTCCACAATATGAGGAAACTTGCTTCTCTCGGTAGGAAACAAGGCAAACTCCTGACTGAGTTTCAAAATAAAACTCCCAGAAAACAAATTCTTTCAGAAATGAGTGAGTGAGTCACAGCAAAGCTTTACTGTAACTCTGCTGAGAAACGTAGGTCTAATTGACACAATGACCACCACGTTTCTAGCTTTTTCCAGAGGAGAAAACCAGTTGTTGAGTTAGTGGTCCCTCTTTGCACTAAAGTCAAAACGGAAGTAAGACTTTATATGGAGGGCGGAGTCTGCCCACCTCCTGAATGGCTACTGGCTGGTTTAACAAAATGAAGGAGGGATTTTTCATTCCCATAGTGGAAGATCTCTGAAGGACAGTAGGAAAACTTGTTTATAGAATCGGCCAGATGGCCGCTTGTGAGCACAGAGAATATTATGGCTACTTCACAGACAACACAAAAGAAGCTGCAAGTTAAAAGTTTACCCTGAACTTGTGCCTTAGATTCAAAGCCTACTGTACTGAAAAATAAACCAGCAGAAGGGTCAAACTCATGCAAGTAACAGATCATCATTAAATGACAAAAGTATACTGTTGATCAATTCTGAATTAACACACATTAAAAGAAAGTTCTTTCTGATTGATTGGTGTCCATTAATTCAAAATAATTGTAACAAAATAGTGTCCACTTGTCTTCTTCAGAGCTCAAGAAAAGTGTAACACTCAGAGTTTCAGAGAGATGTGAAGAGGTTTAAATCCAATACGGACATGAGAGTGCTGTATCCCTACAGTCCCCCTTTTTGAAAGTCATCGCCTGTCCTTGGAGAGGAGTTCCAACACGAAAGGATACCATCGAATGTCTCTGACCTCTATGTAATCCAGTAGGTGGAAAAAAAAATCAAAATTATACTCCCATAATGTTTTTGAAAATTCCATACTGTTCGTAAGTAATCCCATTTCGGTAAGCTTTCAATCCTTTGGAAAACATAGTCTGTTAACCCACGGAAAACTGAGTCTGTGATCCCTTGGAAACAAAGTCTTATAATCCATAGCGGCAATTCCATAACGATTGGGGTTATTGATTTCATCAGCAAGAATGGATTTTAATCAGCATGTAGAGGGGATCCCTCGATTGACGCAGAGGAGGCGGCCCTTGGATGAAGGTTGAAGACCAACGTTGGAGTAGCAGGTCCCCACATCGAAGGTTGCGGGCTGGATGGCTTCCAGTCGGTGCCACCTTGGTTCAATGTGTCATGCAATTATGTGGTTTTAGATGGGCTTATGACAGGGATTTTACATTAGGCCCTACCTATATGCACCTGGTATGTAAGCTATCAAGCATCGGGACATTTCAGGCGAAAACGAATGGAAAAACGTGGGACATTTGGGCAGTAATGCCTAACTATATGCACCTGGTATGTAAGCTATCATGGATTAGATCAGCTAAAATTACCAATTAAGGGGCGGATCAATGCTGTAAAATCAGATGTAGGGATCTATACCTATAGAGTTTTTGGAGGGCTTCTGTAACGAAGGCCTCTTCTTTCAAACTATTCCTCCATTCATTACTTAGTTTAGGTTAAACTAAAATAGAAAAATGTAATATAGTTTGGTCTAAATGTCTGTTGGCCTTTTAGACGAACGACGCAAGATTCGGTATTCTCTATAAATTTTGAAGTCTATGGTGAGACTCATCAAAATGAATAGATCTAGAATAGAAATGATCGAATCGGTCCTACCTAAATGATTGGGAGATCAGTGTAGATTATAGCACCTTAAGTAGTATTAATCTACCATGACTCTTCAAAGATTGAGATCTTTAACAAAATTAACAGCATGTTGGCATAGTTAAATCCATTTAAGTCTTCAACTTACATTAATCAAAACCTCTTTTGGCTGGGAGTGTTCAGAATAAAATAACTTCAATAACAACAAAAGTAGCAATTAAGCAACTAAAAACAACGTTTCACTTACGTCAAACTCACTCTGGTCGTCAGATTCCAACGTGTCACACACAAGAAAAACAGTTCTTAGCTTTATAACCAATGTCAATTAAATCCTGCAGATTTAAACGGTTGTTAAGGTTAGTTTTTGTTGTGGGTTTTATGCTTAGTGCTGGTGAAGATTCTCAGTCGTCTAGGACATGATAAAATCAAAAAAGGCGTTCAATACAGGATCAACTGGACTTTATTTGTTGCAGAAAACGTATGTAAATTGACAAAAAACACCTCCCAAACAACAACAGAGGCTACTCAGAGAACTTTGTTAGTCTAATTTACAGACAAGACATCCCTTCTCCCATCCAGTGTAAAACGTTTCGGAATCAAATCCAAAACTGAGTTATAAGTCTTAGAAAGTTGAAATCTCAGACCTCCTCCTCTGTTAAGAGAAGGTTTTTCTCTCTTAACATACACAGCTTCCTTCACACCTCTCTTAACATACACAGCTTAGCGTTTCTAAGTTCTAGTTGGAACGGTTTCTTTTTGCAACAAATATAGTTACTGTTTAGTTTATTTACTATCTTGCGTTTGGATGACCTTATTTTCCTAAGAAGTCGGTGAGTTTGTTGGATCTTCGTCGTTTGCGGAGTCATTGAATGCCTCACAAGATTTGATCTGATTTCGATGTACCCACTTAACAATTGACCATTTGCGACCTTTGCTGATTTTGATTCCGTAGACAACTGAGGACACTTTATCTGATATCAAATGGGGTCCCGTCCACCTGGGCATTAGTTTGCGGGTGAGAGTACTGGTCCCGGACTCTCCTTTCCTGGTTGCAGGGGCGAACGTATAGTACCAGACTATGTCTCCCACTTGGAGTTCATCGTGAGAAGCCTTCTGGTCATAGTACGCCTTGTGTCCCTCAGCAGATCTTTCCAGGTTTTGCTGGGCAAAAGCAAAGGTGTTTCTGAGGTGTACATTCAAGTCTTTCATGTATTGTTGTGTGGTGTAGGCTGTTGCCATGGTGGCGTCACCTGGTTGGTACAACAGGTGTAGAGGGAGAGTCATTTGTTGACCGGTCATCATCTCGAAAGGAGAGATGCCAGTTGATATGTGTGGAGTGGCCCCAATGGCCATGAGGACCAGAGGGAGTTTCACATCCCAGTCCTTGTGGTTTGTAGCTACGTATTTCTTTAAAATACTCACCATTGTTCTGTTTCTCTCTCTACTTGTCCTGAAGATTGTGGGTGGTAGCCAATATGGAAATCAGCTTTGACGCCAAGCGTCTTCCACAGTTCATTCATCACTTCACCTGTGAAATGTGTACCTTGGTCTGAGTTCACCCTAAGGGGAAGTCCAAACCTGGAGAATACATGATTCATTAGCAAAATAGCAGTTGTTTGTGCTGTGTCGTTAGGAGCTGGTAGGCATTCTACCCATTTGGTAAATGCACAGGTTACCGTGAGAAAATATTTATTTCCTCTAGAGCTCTTAGTGAGTGGTCCCACCCAGTCAAACTGGATGTCAGACCATGGAAATGAAATGCCTCTGCTTTGCAGTGGTGCTCTGTGGAGTGGTCTGGTTGGCTGAAACTGGGCGCAAACCAGGCACCCTTCAATGTAGTCTTTGACATCCTTTTTCATACCAGGCCAATAGGCAATTTGTTTCAATGTCGTCAGCGTGGCTTCATCTCCTTTGTGTCCTGTGGACGGGAGATCATGGGCATGAACTAACATCACCCCCCTGTGGCCATGGGGAACCACAAACACTGGTGAGGACGTCGGTCCATGGGCAAAAGTTAGGATGCCTTTGATCAGTTTCAGCTACGTACGCAGATGATAGAGTACTTTGAGGTCTGGATCAGAATCCAGCTCGTCTGTTTGGACGGAGTATTACTCTCAGGGTTAGACAGGTACAGCATCATGGCCTTGATAGCAGGGTCCAACTTCTGCAGTTGGATGATGTCTGTGTCAGTCTGTGTAGGTCGTACAGAGACTGCATTGTCGACAGGTCTGGCTGCGGCCTGTGCACGTGTGACTGCCAGAACCTCAACAGTAGGTTGTATTGGCAGAGTCTTGATTAACCAGGAGGGGTCAAAGGACCATAGCTGACCTCCGTCGGCTCCTTCCTTGGCTAAAGAATCTGCAATGCCATTGTAGTACTTGTCATCGCCTGGGACTCTTGAATGTCCTGGAACCTTTTTCCAGTAGATCTGTATGTCGTGTGACGTCACCAAGTGATCACACGCCATGAAAAGCTCTTTATGTTTGACCACCCTTCTGTCGCTTGTGAGAAAACTGTTCTGTTTCCACACAGCGAGATGACAGGCAAAACTTAACCGAGCATAGTTAGAGTCAGTACAGATGACTAGTGTCTTGATGGAACGTTCTACAACCAACTTGAGAGCTATTAGGATACCTGCAATCTCAGCGTACTGAAAAGTCTGAGAGCCTAAGCTATAGCTGAAAGTGCTCTGTTGAAGGTCATGGAGGAGGACCCCTCCAACACCCGCCCTGCAGATATTGTCGTTGCGGAATGCAGATCCATCCACGTACAATGATGTCATACCTTTACAGATATTATCATCAAAGAAGTGGTGATTCGGATCCTCCATCACTAAGGGTCTTTCCACAGCTGGCGGCTGGGTGGCTGGCACATCCTATATGCATTCCTGGCATATCACCAAGTCAGTACCCAAATGTGACTTCTTATTTTGACCATAGCAGATGTCCAGGTCAAAACTCGGGACCTGCCATTGTCTTACTGGCGTAGGCCACTACCCGTTTGTCTCTGTCGTGTATTTGGTACAGACCTACACTCATGCAATGAGCTGAAAAGCCCACTTCCAAGTGAAACTCCTTGTTATAGTCTGGGTAGACTAAACATGGGGCTGACTTGATCCTGTGTATAAGAGCGTCCATCGCCTGCTGTTGTTTGTCAGTCCAGAAAAACGGAACGTCTTTCTTTAGGAGTATAGTCAGTGGTTTAGCCAGGTCTGCATAGTTCTCTATGAATTGGTTCGAGTAATTACACACGTGGGCAATGACAGTGAGACCTGGAGGGGTGTGGTTGGGAGGAACGGCCCCCCTGATCTGAACCAGAGTGGTGTTCTGTTATTGGACTTCTGTGCTCGTCATGGATTGTCCATAACGAACACCATGTTTAAGCATAAGGGTGTCCATATGTGCTCTTGGCACCAGGACACCCTAGGTCGCAGTTCGATGATCGACTTTGTTGTCGTCTCATCTGATCTGCGGCCGCATGTCTTGGACACTCGGGTGAGGAGAGGGGCGGAGCTGTCTACTGACCACTACCTGGTGGTGAGTTGGCTCCGATGGTGGGGGAGGATGCCGGTCAGACCTGGCAGACCCAAACGTATCGTGAGGGTCTGCTGGGAACGTCTGGCAGAGTCTCCCGTAAGACGGAGCTTTAACTCCCACCTCCGGGAGAGCTTTGAACACGTTCCGAGGGAGGCGGGGGACATGGAGTCCGAGTGGGCCGTGTTCCGCGCCTCTATTGTCGAGGCAGCTTATCGGAGCTGTGGCCGCAAGGTTGTTGGTGCCTGTCGAGGTGGCAACCCTCGAACCCGGTGGTGGACACCGGCAGTGAGGGATGCTGTCAGGCTGAAGAAGGAGTCCTATTGGGCCTTTTTGGCTTGTGGGACCCCGGAAGCAGCTGATAGGTACCGGCAGTCCAAGCGGCATGCGGCTCGGGTGGTTGCTGAGGCAAAAACTCGGGCGTGGGAGGAGTTCGGAGAGGCCATGGAGAATGACTTCCGTACGGCTTCGAGGCGATTCTGGTCCACCATCCGGCGTCTCAGGGGGGGAAAGAGGTACGAGACCAACACCATTTATGGTGGAGGTGGCGTGCTGCTGACCTCAACTCGGGATGTTGTGAGTCGGTGGGCGGAATACTTCGAAGACCTCCTCAATCCTACTGGCACGTCTTCCACTGAGGAAGCAGAGCCTGGGGACTTTGGGTCGGGTTCTCTGATCTCTGGTGCTGAGGTCGCCGAGGTGGTTAAAAAGCTCCGCGGTGGCAAGGCTCCGGGGGTGGATGAGATTCGCCCGGAGTTCCTTAGGGCTCTGGATGTTGTAGGGTTGTGTTGGCTTACGCGACTCTGCAATATCGCGTGGACATCTGGGGCAGTTCCCTTGGATTGGCAGACTGGGGTGGTGGTTCCCCTATTTAAAAAGGGGGACCGTAGGGTGTGTTCCAACTATAGGGGGATCACACTCTTAAGCCTCCCTGGTAAGGTCTATTCAGGGGTTCTGGAGAGGAGGGTCCGTCGGATAGTCGAACCTCGGATTCAGGAGGAGCAGTGTGGTTTTCGTCCTGGTCGTGGAACACTGGACCAGCTCTACACCCTCAGCAGGGTCCTGGAGGGTGCGTGGGAGTTTGCCCAACCAGTTTACATGTGCTTTGTGGACTTGGAGAAGGCATTCGACCGCGTCCCTCGGGGGGTTCTGTGGGGGTACTCCGGGAGTATGGGGTACCAGGCCCTTTTATAAGGGCTGTTAGGTCCCTGTACGACCGGTGTCAGAGCTTGGTCCGCATTGCCGGCAGTAAGTCAGGCTCGTTTCCGGTGAGAGTTGGACTCCGCCAAGGTTGCCCTTTGTCACCGATTCTGTTCATAACTTTTATGGACAGAATTTCTAGGCGCAGCCAAGGTGTTGAGAGGATCCGTTTTGGTGACCTTAGAATCGCTTCTCTGTTTTTTGCAGATGATGTGGTCCTATTGGCTTCATCAGCTCGTGATCTACAGCTTTCGCTGGAGCGGTTTGCAGCTGAATGCGATGCGGCCGGGATGAGGATCAGTTCCTCCAAATCCGAGGCCATGGTCTTGAGCCGGAAAAGGGTAGCATGCCCTCTCCGGGTCGGGGAGGAGGTCCTGCCCCAAGTGGAGGAGTTTAAGTATCTCGGGATCTTGTTCACGAATGAGGGAAAACTGGAGCGTGAGATCGATAGGCGGATAGGTGCAGCGTCCGCAGTGAAGCGGGCGCTGTACCGGTCTGTCGTGGTGAAGAGAGAGCTGAGTCAAAAGGCAAAGCTCTCAATTTACCGATCGATCTACGTTCCCACCCTCATCTATGGTCATGAGCTTTGGGTTATGACCGAAAGAACAAGATCTCGGATACAAGCGGCTGAAATGAGTTTTCTCCGCAGGGTGGCTGGACTCTCCCTTAGAGATAGGGTGAGAAGCTCAGTCATCCGGGAGGGACTCGGAGTAGAGCCGCTGCTTCTCCACATCGAGAGGAGCCAGTTGAGGTGGCTCGGGCATCTGGTTAGGATGCCTCCTGGACGCCTCCCTGGTGAGGTGTTCCGGGCACGTCCCACCGGGAGGAGACCCAGAGGAAGACCCAGGACACGCTGGAGGGACTATGTTTCTCGGCTGGCCTGGGAACGCCTTGGGATTCCCCCGGAGGAGCTGCTCCAAGTGGCTGGGGAGAGGGAAGTCTGGGCCTCCCTACTTAGGCTGCTACCCCCGCGACCCGACCCCGGATAAGCGGAAGAAGATGGATGGATGGATGAATTACACACGCCAAGAAAACTTTGCAGTTCTTTGAGATTGGTGGGGACTTTGAGATTGTCAAGGCCTTGGGTACAAGTCAGTTGTGGTTGTACTCCGTCTGGACCTACCAGTAGGCCAACATAGTCCACCTTGGATCTGTACCACTGGCATTTTGACAATGAAATCTTAGCATCAGCAGTTGTCAGTTGATTCAGAACGTGGTCGATCTCAGCCAAATGTGATTCCAGTGTAGGTTGCCTCAAAAGGGCATTGTCCACGTAAATCAGTGTCCCACGCTTGTGGACGTCTGGACATGCTTTGTTCAAAAATATGTTGAACTCTGCAGGTGAGTTAGCGTAGCCAAATGGACACCTGTTAAAAGTGTATTGACGACCATCAAAAATGAAAGCAAGTTTGTATTGGTCCTCGTCGCGCACAGGGATGGTCCAAAAACCAGAGGCGACGTCGAGGGTCCAAAAGTACCTACCATTGGTTACCTTGGGCAGTTCTTGTTGGAGCTGGGTCATAGGCCACCTGGACAAGTGAACCTGTTTGTTCAGCTTTCTGTAGTCAATAGTGAGTCTCCATTTACCATTTGGTTTTAACACTGGCCATAAAGGCGCAGAGTATGTGCTATTACAGTATCTGATGATACCTTTTACCAACAGGTCATCAATGATTTCTATGATAGGTTCATGAGCTGCCAGAGGAATCTTGTATTGCCTGACGAACGCAGGAGGAGCGTCAGGTGGGGTTGGGATGCTCACTTTGTGGAGCGTGGTCAAACCACAATCCGTTGAGTCAGTCGAGAACGATTTCTTGTATTTTAATAGAACTTTGCGAAGCCTGTCCCTTTCTTCATCAGTTGTCAGGGCGTCGGCTTGAGTGACCAGCTGTTCAATCTGTAAAGCAACCGAGGTGGGATCTTGTTCATTGGGGAGCTCCATTGAGACCCTTTCAGTGTCGTAAAACCTGTCCACAGGTAGGGCACTATAAGTTCGAAGGCCAAGGCTTTCTCCTCTGTTGAAACTGAACCTATTGACTGGGTCAAGGCCGGACTCACTTGGGGAGAAGATGGTTATGGCTTGTGTTGGTTTTGTGAACAAGACTCGTCCTGTGTGTTGACTTGGGAACAAGTTTTCTGGGAGGCCTCCCAGAAATGGAACGCTAAGTTCAAATCATGGAAATAAGTAGAGATCAACCATCCTAGCCGCATTTTTCTAGGGATCAGTACTTCGTCTGTGCCTGTGTTACACACAGCAACAGACGTGGTTCTGCAGTCGAGGTCCACATGGCGCGAGGCCTCCATGGACAGTCCTAAGTTGATAAACGTAGGAGATGGTTGACAATAAGCCTGCTGTCGGCTAATAACCTGACCTTTCACGATGTGAATTGCCACCATTTGGTTGTTAGCCTGAGGTGGTACTATGATATCATGACTGCTAGCAACCTGGCAGACCTCTGTGATGGTTTGTCCAGCCTTAAGATTGTCTGTAGTTAACACAGGAGAATCTTCCCTGGCTGTGTCCAGTAACCATAGTACCTCGTTGTTGACGTCTACAGAGACACCCAATCTTACCAAAATGTCAGAGCCTATATAGGTTGCATGTGGTAAGTTTGTGACCACGAGGAACGGGTGGACCAGTCCTCGGTGGTTCCAGGACAGTGACAGGTAAATGACCACTCTCGCGGTTGACTCCATCCCATTTCTGGTCGGCCAGGATTTTAGCTGTATCCCTACATATATATATATATAT
>JBBPBX010003087.1:60619-85036 GCA_038048925.1 Garcialebias charrua | reverse complement strand
GTGTAGCATTCAATATATGTGTATCACTTTGAGATTTTCAGTACAGTAATGAAAAGTGCGTTATAAATTGAATTAATTATTATTATTATTAAAACGACCGACAACGAAAAAGTCTAGCGCAACCTCTGATTCCATGTGCGCTTCTATATTTTGGCCTGTCTCGCCAAGTCATTTTTCACATGAATGTGTTTTAGATATGTTTAAAGACTCGTGAAAGGTTATTTAAAGGGTATACCTCAAGAGTTGACAGTTAAAAATAAATTTGACCCCGAAAGCGGAGTGCAGAAATGTGACGAGCCTGCTGCGCTCGGCGTCAGTGAACAAAAGAAGGAAGCATCTCTCTTTCTAAAGCAGGTAAAGCTGCTGTCTCTTCTCACCTGCTGTTAAAGAGCCAAACACAATTCAAACTCATCAACGAGTGATAGAGAGACATCTGCTGTCTCTCCATCTCTCTGTCCCCATCCTCTGTGGCAACATCTGCTTCCTCTGCTGCTCTTTCCCATCATGCAGTGGGCGTGTCCAACACCCTCCTAGCTTCATTGTTCTAGCCAATCATTGTCCTCGCCAAGCTGTTCCCACGATGCACCAGTAATGACCAGAAGGTGCTGATGGGAGCTGGTGTCTCTGAAGGAATGACTCCGTCTTTACAACCGCTTTATCCCCCGGGGAGGATTGACAACAAA
Organism: Garcialebias charrua; assembly: GCA_038048925.1. NCBI lineage: Eukaryota > Metazoa > Chordata > Actinopteri > Cyprinodontiformes > Rivulidae > Garcialebias > Garcialebias charrua. Next base: position 84,353 of record JBBPBX010003087.1, on the reverse strand, counting down.
AAAAAAAGCAAAAATACAAACAAAACAACTTCTCTCTACAACAGAGCTGTGCGGTTGATTTTAATGGCCTCTGACCTCCAGCCACACAGAACCTGTAATTTAGAAAGAAAATGTATAACTGTAAGAAAAGGCCGGGGAGGGAAAATTAAATTGTGTGCATATTAACAGAGAGAAGGACAATCAGGAAAAGAGGGGGTGAAAGAAAAAGGGATGGAGTTCTGGGAAAAGATCAGAGCCTGGTCCCTGGGGAGCGGCGACAGATGAAGTAGCTGAATAAGCTGTCTGTCATTGTGTGACTTGGGCTGCTGTGGTCACTTCGTTTGTTCAAACTCAACAATGAAGGGTGGCTGAGAGAGAAATCTCTGTTTTCCCACAAGATTTAGCCCAAAAATCTCTCGTCAGTGATGCTCAGTGTATCGGGGGGGATTTATCCCGATGACAAATTAAAATGCTAATAGAGTGCAGAGAGGTACAAAGTCAGTGAGTCACTGTTATGATGCAACAAGAACGAGGTGACACAGAGAGGCAATTTACTCATTAACTGAACAATTGTATTTTAGGTACAGTAACAACAAATATTCATGGCTCATGATCTTTCATGGAAAGACTGAGAATAAAAAGTATGTATAAGATTTCAAACAAATCTGTATGAAACAAATGAATCATCTTGAAAATTCAAAGAAAAATATGTGAAGGAATTTGTGTTTTAACATTTTAACTTTTACTGAAGTGCCTTTTATTCAGAGCCCAACATTTAAATGAGCAATGATTTGCAGGGAAACCAAAACTTTTATGACTTTGATCGATCAAATCTATTTTTAATGAAAACAAGGCACTTGCAGGCTTTCTCGAAAATAGCAATAATAATTGTGTCATAATCATTTATATGTGTATAACTTTTCTAAAAGTTACAAAGTGCATGAAAATGTAAAATGAGTTCACAAGAAAAATGTGTAATAATTATATCAGATGCTGGTGAAGATTCTCAGTCATCCAGGACATGATAAAATCAGAAAAAGTGTTCAATACAAAAACAACTGGACTTTATTTGTAACAGAAGACGTTTCGCCCTCTATCCAAAGGGCTTTCTCAATTCAATGAGCAGGCTGTGTGAGAGTGAAGTTATAACAGGCTGAGATGACACACACAAACCTATGTAAATTGAAAGCTGAGATAACACACACATACCTGAGATAACACACACATCCTATGTAAATTGACGAATCACACATCACACCTTAACAGTAGGGGTTTCTTAAGGTCTATGTTAAGAAAACGGCTCCTCTGTTCTCATCAGGTGTGAACCGTCTGGGAATCAGACCTAAAGCTGCATTATAAGTTTTTGAAAGTTGGAACCTTATAAATTACAATCTAATTATTATATTAATTATATCAGACATTGCTAAAGTTTTTTTTTTTTTTTTTTTTTTTTTTTTACCAAACAGCTCTAAAGAGAACTGAAAGTGTCTGCAGAGTCCTTTTTTATTCATATTTACAAACTTACATGGGAACATTTATAAGAAAACAACTTGTAAGGATTCAGGAGTATGTGAATATTTTTAAAAAGTTATGTTGCTATCAATAATCAATAGAAATAACTTAGAGCATTATTAATATCAGTTAGTTTTCTTGGGGAAAATGTGCTAATGGCTAAAACTGGATGTTGTCTAAAAACAACTCCACTCTCAAAATCCTTATCAGTTTATGTAAATGCTATTTTTATAAACCTATAAGTCACTTTTACAATGGAAGGGTATTTATTTTCAGCTGAGGTTGAGTACCAATAGTTGTTCACACATGCTGCAAACTGATACTGGTTAGAATCACACCACATTACTTTTCTGATGGAAAAATAATTTATTTCAAGAAGCTCTTTATTTTTCATCAGAAAAAAATGTAACAAGTTCAGTTTGGCTGCATAAATTTCACTAGTCATTATTTGCAGTGGACTGGGAACAACTCAATCTTTAGTGTAAATAACCGTAGTAGATTTCTACTGCAGGTAACATATTGATTACTGAGGATAGCTCCATAGAACACTGTTGCTGCAAGGATCAAAGCCATTTGAGGTTTTGAAGGGGGTCAGAAAGCTTTGCAATCATTACAACATCTAATGATAAACTGCGGCAAGACAGATACATTTTTATAAAAATATTGGAGTTGTTGAAGACAGAATTTGTCAAAATACAAACTTGGTTTAAACTTAATAAATTATTATTAAATCTAGATAAAACTAATTACATGATATTCAGTAATAAAAAGAAAACTGTTGATGTTCCATTTAAAATTGATGGTGTTGAGATCTGTAGAGTAGTGAGGTGAAGTTTTTGGGTGTTATCATTGATGACAAACTGACATGGAAACAACACAAACATTATGTAAGAATAAAAATAGCTAAATCTACAGTATTGCAGTACTGTACAAAGTCAGAGACGTATTGAATGATAAAGCTCTGTATTTGTTGTATAACACAATTATTGTTCCACACTTAATATATTGTATTGATGTTTGGGGGAAAGCGTGTAAAACAATTACCGTACTAAGCTTATTTTTGTTTTACAGAAAAGAGCTGTAAGAATTATCACTTGAAAGCATTACTGTCATCCATCAAGCACATTATTTTATCAACTGAAGTTATTGAAGTTCCATGATTTGGTATTATTATTTTTTTATTTATTTATCAGGAGAACATACAACAATTAACAATACATATATTTTACGAAACTTACATGACTTCTCCAAATAAAAATTTTTTTTCCTCCCCTCCCCTCCCTCCCCCCTCCCACAACCAAACATATCACACCCCACTAACCTAACCAAAAACAAGACGAAATGAACAAAAAAAAATAAAAAAATAAATAAAAAAAATAAAATAAAAAATAAAAATAAAAAATAAAAAAAGGGGGGGAGGAGGGGGGATAGGACGGCATCAAAAAACTAAAAGGAAACGAGTGTTTTACCCATTCATTTATTCTTCAGAGTTAAGTCACATGGTAGTGTGATGAGTTAGTCCCATCAGTCTGTGCATTGAGCATGAATCAGGGTATCAGTCTGTATGTTGTGAAGGCAAAGATTTTACATATGACACAAAGGGTGCCCATTTATAAGTAAATTTTTCAGAACTACCTTTCACTGTTAATGAAATTTTTTCTATTTTCAAGAATGATCTTACGGTGTTAAGCCATTGCAATGTGGATGGAGGTGTGGGAGATTTCCACGCGAGCAAAATACAGCGCCTGGCAAGGAGAGAACAGAAGGCTAGGACCTCCCTCTGCTGGCGGGATAGGTTAAGTGTGGTCCCTGGAACTCCAAAAATGGCAATAAGTGGATCATTCTGAATCTGGATCTTAAAAACTCCTGAGAGTATGGAGAAGAAGTATTTCCAGAACCCTTGTAATTTTGGGCAAAAGAAGAACATATGACTTAAGTTGCAAGGTGAGGCCTGACATCTATCACATTGATCTGAAATTGAAGGGAAAATTTTTGATAGACGGGACTTTGAAAAATGTACTCTATTTATTACTTTAAACTGTATTAATTGTAGTCTGGCACATGGTGTACTCTGGCGTATGCTGAGAATAACTTTATCCCACCATGACTCTGACAGTTCAACACCCAATTCCCGTTCCCATGCAGTTCTGGTTTTACCTGATGAGTCGGCCTCAATTGCCATAAGTTTTCCATAAATAATAGAAAGAGGAGATTTCAGATTAGGCTTCAAAGCTAGGAATTCGACCCATGGTGGGTCAGTAGGCAAAGTTGGAAAATTTGGAAACCGTGATGAAACGCAATGTCTAATTTGGAAATAAAGAAACAAATGTGAAGTGGGTAGATTAAATTTAGAAGACAATTCTGAAAAACTAAGGAACAAACCATCTTCGTAAAGGTCTCTCATTGTTCTAATACCTCTCTCATGCCAAATTCTATAGGCAGCATTAGTAGATGCTGGAGAGAAAATGTGATTCTTTAATAACGGCATTTTATTAGATGGTAATACAAATTTAAAATGGGACCTAAATTGTGACCAGATCCTGAGTGTGGAAAGCACTATAGGATTTGTAGTAACAGAGGATAGTTTAATTGGTAATGATGAATAAATAATTGAGGCAGGTGAAAAAGATGCAGAAATCGATTGAACTTCAAGTTTGCACCAAATCAGATCCGGTGAATTTAACCAATAATTCAGTTTATGAATATGCGAGGACCAGTAATACATTGTAAAATTGGGTAGAGAAAGACCACCATTTGTGGTGAACTGTTGTAATAAAGAAAGTCTCATTCTGGGGGCCTTTCCATTCCACAAAAAGGAAGAGACCATCTGATCCAGGGACCTGAAGAACTGTTTGGGCAAAAACAGAGGGATGTTTTGATATAAAAACAGAAGTCTAGGTAGCACATTCATTTTGATAATATTAATCCTGCCTATTAGTGAAAGAGGGAGAGAGTTCCACCTCTGAAGGTCTGATGCAATTTGGGAGACTAGTGGGGTATAATTCTGAGAAAACATCGAGGGCAGAGTACGTGCAATATTAATTCCCAAATATCTAAACCCCGAGGGACTGAGCCTAAAAGGGATATCAGAAGGCTTAAGCTTTAAAGCTAATGAATTCACTGGGTAGCATTCGGTTTTAAGTGAATTAATTTTATAGCCGGAATACGATCCAAATTTTTCCAGAGTATTTAAAATTGGGGGAAGGCTACATAATGGGTCAGAAACATACAGGAGAAGGTCATCTGCATATAAGGACAGTTTAAGCTCGACGCCAGAGCGGATGATTCCGTGAAAAGAAGAAAGGGATCTTAGGGCAACAGAAAGAGGCTCAATGGCTAACGCAAACAAGAGGGGGGAAAGAGGGCAACCCTGTCTAGTACCACGCCCCACCGAAAAATAATCCGATTGGATGGAATTAGTAAGAATACATGCTTGAGGAGATGTATAAAGTAGTTTGATCCAGGACACAAACCTCTCTCCAAAACCAAACCTATTAAGAGCGGCAAAGAGATACTCCCATTCTACTCGATCAAAAGCTTTCTCGGCGTCAAGAGAAATGATTACTTCAGGAGACTTGGGGGAATGAGTTGAAAAAATTGTGTTCAATATTGTACGGGTATTAAAAAACAACTGGCGACCTTTGATGAATCCATTTTGTTCTTGTGAGATAATCAGAGGGAGAACTGTCTCAAGCCGAGTTGCGAGTATTTTGGACAAAATCTTAAAATCCACATTCAAGAGTGAAAGGGGTCTATAAGACTCGCAAGCAGTAGGATCTTTATCCTTCTTTAACAGGAGAGAGATTGAAGCTTGAGTCAAGGTGGGAGGTAGCAGGCCACGCCCGAATGACTCATTATAAACCTCGAGAAGAAGAGGGGCTATCTTATCTTTAAATTTTTTGAAAAATTCGGCAGAGAAACCATCCGAGCCAGGTGTTTTACCACTTTGCATATTCTTAATTGACTCTAATATTTCTTCTAATTTAATGGGAGCCTCAAGTTGGTCAGAAATCAATTTGTCTATCCTAGGAATGTCAATATTCTGAAGAAAGGCGAGTAGCTCGTTTGAGTCTGCTTGTAGTTCAGATTTATACAGATCGCAGTAGAATTTTTTAAAGGTGTCACTAATGGAGACAGGGTCTGAGACAAGGTTGCCCGATCGATCCTTGATTTGCGATATTGTGTGAGAGCTAGCCTTTCGTTTCAGTTGATGTGCCAAAAGTCTACTTGGTTTTTCCCCATGCTCATAATAAGTGGCTCGAGATCGGATTAAGAGACGCTCCGCATCAGATGTTGTTAAAAGATCAAGTTCCATTTGAAGATCCTGTCGCTGTTTCAGCAAATCGTGTGACGGATTAACGGCATTTTGCCTGTCAATATTCTGAATTTTTGTTGATATTTCTGATATCTTAGTGCGTAGATTTTTATTGACATTAGCTGAAAAAGAAATAATCTGACCACGAATATAGGCTTTTAATGTTTCCCATAATAGTGAGGGAGAAATTGTATCGCTCTTATTGAACATTAGGAAATCGTCAATTGCTGATAAGATGAATTTATTAAATGGCTCATCTGATAACAGGAGACTATTAAATCTCCAACGAGGACTAGAACGGGGTTTATTTATAAAGTTTATATCAATGCTTAGAGGAGAATGGTCTGAGATAACAATCGGATAGTATTCAGAAGAAGTGACTCTCTGCATTAAAGAGCTGTCAACAAAAAAATAATCTATACGGGAATAGGATTGGTGCACCTGCGAGTAAAAAGAATAGGTCCTTGTTAGTGGATTCTGTGCCCTCCATGGATCTACATATCCATTTTGGGACATAAAATCCAAAATAGATTTAGACATATTAGACTGTGTGCAGGGCCGAGACGAAGAGCGATCTAATGATGTGTTCATAACACAATTCAGGTCCCCAGCTAAAATTAACAGATGAGTGTCAAGATATGGAAGTGTGCTTACTAAATTGTTTATAAAGTCTGGGTTATCAAAGTTTGGTGCATAAATGTTCACTAATAAAACGGGAGTATGGAACAGAGAGCCCGCGATTATAAGAAATCTGCCATTTGTATCCTTCATTATTTTTGATGCTGTAAAATGAATATTCTTATTAAATAGTATGGCAACTCCTCTGGCTTTTGAGTTGAAGCTCGAGTGGTAAATCTCCCCAATCCATGGATATTTAAGCCTGACCTGATTTGAATTTTGCAAATGTGTTTCCTGTAGGAATATTACGTCTGGATTCAGGCGTTTCATATGAGAATATATTTTAGACCGTTTCACCGGATTGTTAAGACCTTTAACATTCCAGCTTAGGAATCTGACAGCAGATGATGTCGAGGAAGCTTTCAAATCAACAGCCATGTGACCTGTTGTTCATAATAAGGGTTGTAAAATATTGCCATCCTTCCCAATCCCCGCCCCCACCCCAGGAGAGAAAAAAAAAAAAAGAGAACCCCCCCCCACTCGCACTTGGCCCTTCCCCAGATGAAGGGACTGTGCAGACTCCAACAGGAGTCACTAGAAAACTTGTCCTTACGGTCAAATGGCACCACATCACAACCTGTACCAGGTGACTCCCACAGAACTAGCTAAATGAAAAGAAAATTTAAAATATGTAATAGGCACTAATCTGGAAGAGCAAGAACTCTTTAAAAAACAAACAACAACAAAAAAAACTAAAAAAGCAGTGATTGTTAATAATAATAACTAATAGTAATAACATTCCCCAAATGCGAACCAAAGCCCACCATATAATCCAAAACATTAAATCCCTAAATGTAAATAAAACACACTGATTATAATTCTAAACATTAAAACCGTGAATGCAAACAATACACAGTAATTATAATTATAAACATTAAATCCGTGGATGCAAACAAAACACACTAATTATATTTCTAAGCATGAATAGTAATAATAACTAATAATACTAACGTTCCCCGACTATGAAAAAAAAATAAAAATAAAAGAAGAAAGAAAAAAAAAGCTGGCTAATTATATTTCTAAACATTAAATCCGTGAATGTAAACAAAGCACTCTAATTATGTTTTTAAACACGAATGACTAACTAATAACTAATAATACTAACGTTCTCTGGGTATGAAAGAAAAAGCACACTGATTATTATTTCTACCCATTAAATCCGTGAGTGTAAACAGAGCACTCTGATTATATTTTTAAAACATGAATAATAATAATAATAATAACTAATAATACTGACGTTCCCTGAGTATGAGAAAAAAAAACACACTGATTATTATTTCTACCCATTAAATCCGTGAGTGTAAGCAGAGCACTCTGATTATATTTTTAAACATGAATAATAATAATAATAATAATAACTAATAATAATAACGTTCCCTGAGTATGAAAGAAAAGGCACACTGATTATTATTTCTACCCATTAAATCCGTGAGTGTAAACAGAGCACTCTGATTATATTTTTAAACATGAATAATAATAATAATAATAATGACTAATAATACTGACATTCCCTGAGTGTAAAACAAAGTACACTAATTATATTTCTCATTTTGCAATCGACTCGATGTACACACTCGCCTCTTCAGGGGACGTGAACACTCGTGTGGTTCCCTCATGCGTGATCTTCAGCCGGGCCGGGTGGAGCAGGCCGAACCGAACCCCCTGGACGCCGCGAAGCTTGCGGCGACACTCAGTGAAGGCGGCCCGCGCGCGAGCCGTTCTGGCAGTGTAGTCGGGGAACACAAAGATATTTGTACCGTTCACTTTGACCTGCTGCTGCTCCTTCGCCTTCGCCAGGATTTTCACACAGTCCGTGTGGTAGTGTAGCTTAGCCACAATTGGACGGGGCCGCTCGCCTGCCTTCGGTTTGGGTACTGGGATGCGGTGAGCGTGATCCAGCAGCGGCTCCTCCTCGAAGCCGAAGGCCTCCTTTAGCATCCGGGAGACCGCAGCCGTTGTAGCCGATGAAGGGTCATCCTCCGGGACACCGATAATCCGGATGTTCTGACGTCGGGACCGGGATTCAAAATCGTCACATTTATCCTCCAGCTGTGCCACCGTCTTCGTGAGGCTCTCGACTTTTTTCTGGAGGCTAACGATGTCATCTGTGCAGGTAGAGACTGACTTCTCCACCTCTGCTACCGTTAGCTTTAGCCCCGTGAAGTTCTCCTGCACTGCAGCTAGCCCCGATGATAGCTCCTTTTTGAAGGCGGACAGCTCGGCGTTGATCGACGAGAGACTTTCACCCAGAGCGGCATGGAATTCTGCTTTAATTATAGCAGTAAAGTCCTCTCGGAGAGCCACCAGCAGCTCCTGTTTGAGGCTGCCGACGTCACAAACTGCAGCGGTAGCTGCTGCATCAGACGGAGGAGGTGACCCAGGACAGCTCGAGGTTCCGCCACGAGGAGCAGGCCACAGGTGAGCTTCGATCGAACTTACTCCTTTAGCTCCTTTAGCAGGCTTTGATTTCATTTTGGCGATCGAACAGGAGATATGCGTAGAATGTGTAAGTTGTCTATTGTTTGCGGTCAAAATCGGAAGAAAGTGCCAGGCATTAGTTGGAAAACAGGCCAGTTCCGCAGGAGCGCACCTAAACACAACTTATCCCACCGCCATTCAGCCGGAAGTCGGGTAAAACCTGTTCTGATCTTATCTTGAATAAAAATAGCTAAATCGATAGCAGTACTGTACAAAGTCAGAGACCTATTGAATGATAAGGCTCTGTATTTGTTGTATAACACAATCATTGTTCCACACTTAATCTATTGTATTGATGTTTGGGGGAATGCGTGTAAAACAATCACAAAGCCTATTTTTGTATTACAGAAAAGAGCTGTAAGAATTATCACTAGAAAGCATTACCGTCATCCATCAAGTACATTATTTTATCAACTAAAATTACTGAAGTTCCATGATTTGGTAGACTATAATATCTTATCAGTTATGTATAGAGCTCAAAATAATGCATTACCTTTAAATATCCAAATGCACTTTGTTAAAAGACAAAGTTGTTATAATCTTAAGGGAACAGAGTTGTTTGTAAAACCACAATTCAGAACCAGTTTGAAGGGACGTTCTACCTCAATCCAGGGAATTAGATTATGGAATGGCTTGGAGAATGTAGTTAAAAATGCCAAGTCAATGTTTACATTTAAAAAAATGATCAAAACAAATATGTTAAAAAAATATATGTGAAATAACGTAATGTGTATTGCATTAGTTAGAAAATTAGAAAGTGTTAGTCATTTTGTACTGTATTAGTATTAGTTAGAAAACTAGAAAGAGTTAGTCATTTTGTACTGTATTAGTATTAGTTAGAAAATTAGAAAGAGTTAGTCATTTTGTACTGTTGGTTGAAGAATATTATTGTTTAACCTGATTGTTGGAAAAAGTTGGTTGAAGATTATTATTGTTTACATGGTTTGACTACTGTTGTTTAATCTGATTGTTGGAGATAAGGGGCAGATATAATAAGATTTATTCTTCTTTCTGCCACCTTTCATTTTTTTACATTTTGTACACTATCATTATGAGATTGCCTTGTATTGTTTCTTTTGTAAAAAAAATGAACAAATTTAATAAACATAAACATAAACATAAACATAAACATCTTCTAGAAGGTTCTTCACCACTCCCTAAGGTATGTGTTTGTGCATGCTCTGGGCTTCCAGAATCTTCTTAACACCTCCCTGAGTTATGTGTTTGTGTAAGGCTAGCACTCTTCTGGTTATACCAGAAATGAACACACACACTTTCAGTGAAACAAACAATGGCAGGTAAACATAATAAGCTGATACATGAGTTGATCAAATACGCTGCTATATGAGGACAACAATTAATTTTATTTTTTACAACAATCCCCCTTTGGACCTCAATTCATGAGGTCCACATCTTTCCCTGGCTTATTCTGAGAGGTGGATCATCTGGAAGTCTTCCATGGCAAAACCATTCAGCTGAAGGAGCTGGCTCAGTAAACAACATAGGTCGTGCAGTAGCACAGGCCACGCATTTGGTCAAAGAGGCCTGTTTTGATGCTTCAAGACATCCATTCTAGCCAGATATTGACCGCTCTATAGCCTGTAGACATTGCAATTACATCGACAGGGGTTAATCTAGTGTAGTCTATATCCTTAATACTCAACTTTACCATCTCCTCCTTTATTGGAGGTGGTGTAGATATAGAAAGGGATGTATTAAAAACCTGAGAAGACTTAATCATTTCTATCTGAAGTACTCTGTAGAGGTCTTTATTAGACATATCTGCAGCCAATAACATGTACATATATGGACCATCAAGAAACTCATACTGTCTGTCTGCACGAGGTGAATGAATATAAGAGAACTGATACCACCTTGTAATCGACTTTAATGACAACATCAGATTCTTCCCTCCTACTGCTAAAGCTGTGTTATCCTTCCACCATGATTGGTAGTGTCTGGCATAGGCACTCATATCTGGGATCCATGAACCACTATACAACAGGACCTCTCCCCAATGAGAACACATTCTACAGTAATGCGGGTTGTGACAGGGACAGAGATAAAAATCTGCTCCTCTCAATCTGCTGTATGTACAATCAAACATGGAACATATGGACAAGATCAATGTAGATGTGGATCCTTTCTTATAGGAAACTGTTAACACTGGACGATCATGCGCGTCCTTCATCACTGTGTTTGGCTTGCTTTGTCTCCTTCCTCTATTCACCTCACACCCCTTGGTATTAGGAAAAACACAATAATGTTCCAACAAGAAGATTAAGGTAACCACCACCACCGTGGAGATCCCGGTTGCTTGGTAGATCCTACGGTCAGGCCACCGCATCTTTTCAACAGTCAGTTCCTGAAATTACTAGACAATAGCTAAATCTTAGCATGATAGGAAAACTCTGTGAGTTAAAAGTTTCTCAGAATATAACATACACTGCCACACATTAAGTAATAAAATCTTAAAATTAATAATGTAAACTGTAAAATATACTGACCATATAAAAATAAATTCAAGCTAATAGATCTTGGAGTATGGTGATAAGTAATAATAAAGTCAAAGATCAAAATATTAAAGGATAAAATTCTAATTTGTGTGTAAAATATAATTTCAAGCAAGTGCGTAAGCGTGCAAATTACTAATTTGATTCCACTGAAGTCTAGACCTGGTTCCTCCTCCGACGGCAACGTAGTCGTCCCCTTACAAAACAGAGCAAAACTAGAAAGAATTAGCATAAAAGTAGGAAACAAAACATCAATTAATCAACATTTAAAATGTGCCACACGTACACAGGTGCATTTCCCTGGAACAGCTACTCAGGGCAGACCCCTGGCGTTGCTTGGGGATATTAAATCCTTCTATGTCCCCAAGTTTTCTTCGTGTTGCGTGAGACTCTAATATGTAGTGTTTTTATCTCTCTAGGTGTCTGTACTATATGTGGCTGTTCCAACACCGAGTGGCCCAATTTAACAAAGTCCTTCAGAGCCGGCACGTAACTAAACTCGGCTGTTTTGGGTCTATCAGGGTGTAAAAGTTCAATTTACGAGGTCTTGATGTTCAGCCTGGTCTCCTAGTTCCTGCCTGGTTCCCGGGCAGGTGCACACTGACTCCAATGGTGCCAGATCTCCCCCTTTCCTCTCAGCCTGACTGCATGTGAGGTTCTCTCTGTAACTTGAAAGAGACCTGTCTAGCGAGGCTCCGGCCACTTTCTCTTAATGACCCTCAGCAATACCCACTCGGCCGTGGGCAATGAAGGGTCTTCTGGTGGACCCTGTTTCTCATGAACCTGCTAAGTAAAGTTAGACACAAAAGCTTTTAACTCATTAAAGTATATTTTATGATCCAACTTACGGTCCTTCTTGGCTGGTAGGGAGCCTGAGTGTGGCCTAGGGAATGGTCGACCTGTGGTTAACTCATAAGGAGAGAATCCACTTCCATTATTCACAGAAGTTCTTATAGTCATTAGAGGAATCGGCAAAGCATCAACCCAGTTTAATTTAGTCTGTGCACAGATTTTTCCCAATTTTTGTTTGACATTTTGATTTATCCTTTCAACCTTGATGACTTTCAGAGCTATTTTGTCAACAAAATAGACTCTATCAGGCAGAACATTGTCAGCCCATCAAACACTGTCCAATCATGTGCGTCTGCAATAACCACAGCTGTTATTGACCAGTTTGACCTGGTCTCACTGCCTAACCTCACCAAGGTGGTTCAGCAGATGAAACCAACAAACTGTTCTCTGGACATCATTCCCTCTAAAATGTTCAAACAGTCCTTTGATGTAATTGGTCCTTGTGTTTTGTCATTTATTAACAGCTGTCTAACTTCAGGTTATGTGCCATCTGCTTTCAAACACGCTGTGGTCAGGCCTCTTCTCAAAAAACCAGGCCTAGATCCTACAGCTCTCTCTAATTTCAGACCAGTTTCCCATCTGTCATTTCTATCAAAGGTCCTAGAAAAGATTGTTTTTATTCAACTTCAATCTTTTCTAGAGCTCAACAACCTGTTTGAAAAATTTCAGTCAGGTTTTCGAGCTCGTCACAGCACTGAATCTGCACTGCTCAAAGTGCAGAATGACATTCTTCTGTCCCTGGATGCAAAAAACCCTGTTCTGCTGGTGATGTTAGACCTCTCAGCAGCTTTTGACACCGTCGACCATCAGGTACTAATCAACCGCTTGTCTCAGCTGGTTGGCCTCCAGGGAGCTGTGCTTGAGTGGTTCAAATCTTACCTGACTGGGAGAACCTTTTCTGTCATGATAGGCGATCTGTCCTCCTCTTCATCAACCCCTCTGACCTCTGGCGTACCACAGGGATCCATTCTGGGGCCAGTCCTCTTTTCTCTTTACATGCTGCCATTAGGATCAATCATTGCACGTCATAATCTGTCTTTTCACATGTATGCAGACGATTTACAAATCTATCTGCCAGTCACTCCCAACCCCTCACTCAGTTCAAACACTCTTGTCAACTGCTTAAATGACATTAAGCACTGGCTCTCTCAAAACTTCCTCCACCTAAACACAGATAAAACTGAATGCATTTTATTTGGTGCACCTGATGACACCAGCAACATCCTTCCCAGTCCCAGTGTTGGTTTTCCCCTCCCCCACTTCAACCCGGTGGTCAGAAATCTTGGAGTGCAGCTTGACTCCAACTTAAAGTTTGATAAACAGATCAGTTCTGTTGTCAAGACCAGCTTTTTCCAGCTCCGTCTGCTCTCTAAAGTCAAGTCATTTCTCAGCCGTGGTGATCTGGAGAAGGCCATCCATGCCTTTGTGACCTCCAGACTTGACTATTGTAATGCTTTGTATGTTGGTATTAATCAATCCTCCATCTCCCGTTTACAGCTTGTACAGAACTCTGCCGCGCGCTTTTTGACCAACACACGAAAATATGAACACATCACTCCTGTCCTGTCCTCTCTACACTGGCTCCCGGTTCAGTTCAGGATACAGTTCAAGCTGCTGCTGTTTGTTTTCAAAGCTCTGAATGGACTTGCACCTCTGTACATCTCAGAACTTTTGAAAGTCCATCAGCCCGGCAGAGCTTTACGATCTGCCAGTCAACACCTGCTGGAGGTGCCTCGCTCAAGGTACAAACAATGGGGAGACCGGTCCTTTTCTGTTGCCGGCCCAAAAGCCTGGAACAGTCTCCCCCTTGAGCTGCGTGCCACCTCTGATCTGACTCTGTTCAAAACCAGACTGAAGACCCACTTGTTCAAAAAAGCTTTCAGTGTGTAACTTTTATTACTTTTGGTATTTTAGTATGTAGCATTTTTTATTTCCATTGCCTTCTTTTATTACTGTTGTTTTTTATTCTATTTTCACTGATTTATTGTTCCAGTTTATTCATCTTTTTATCCTGTTAAGCACCTTGGTCAATGCAAGGCATTGTAGGAAGGTGCTATACAAATAAAGTTTATTATTATTATTATTATTATTATTATTATTATTATTATTATTATTATATTCAACCTTAGCTTGTGATTGAGGGTGGTACACTGTTCCAAAGGCATGTTTTATGCCTAACATTTTTTTCCACATCCTGCAGGTCTGTGTTTTTAAAATGTGTACCATTGTCAGATCTGATTTTTTCAAGAAACCCATGTCTGGGAATGTAATGGTTTATCAAAAATGTTATGACTGTTTTACTATCTTCCTTTTTTGCAGGTAGGGCCTTTGGCCACCCCGTAAAGGCGTCAACACACATCAGCACATATCTGTGACCCCTGACTGGCTCCACCATGTCTGTGTAGTCTATAACTATTTCCTGTCCTGGTCTAAACAATAAAGGGAAACATCCCTGTACTGGTTTGACGGTTGGTCGAACATTATACAGTATTGTGTGCATACTTTACAGGTTCCAATGTGTTCAGTTATCATGTCTTTCATGTGTGGGTGCGACCATTGTTGAAGATTTCTAGTCATTTGCTTGCTTCCCACATGTCCGAGACCAAGCGCTTCCTGGAAAGCTTGTTTTTTCAGTCATCGGTAAAATCCATGCCCCACCTGGCCCTGTCCACAACCCATTCTGCTCATTTTGCGTGCCTCCTTTTCTCTTCCACAACGACTTCTCTTCTGGTGAGGCCCTCTCTTGTGCTTCTCTTACTTCTGTTTCTCCCCAACGATTGGTCCACTGGCATTCTTCCTCCACTGTCACCATCTGTCTATTTTCTAAATACTGTAACCTGCAGCCTCCTTCGCTGCTCTGTCTGCCTGCCTGTTTCCTTCTGATGTTTCTGACGTAGACATATCATGTCCTTTACACTTCACCACTGCAACTTTCTTTGGTAACAACAGACTGTCAGCTAGTTCTTTTATGAGTTCCTCATGCTTAATTGGTTTGTTTCTAGCTGTTAAAAACCCTGCTCTTTTCCACTGTGGTAGCTGAATATGAACTGCCCCGTAGGCATAAGCTGAATCTGTGTGCAGAGTGGCGTAGTGGTAAGGGCAAACAATGGGGAGACCGGTCCTTTTCTGTTGTCCTTTTCTGTACGCCGTGGTGTAGTGGTAAGGGCAGTCGTCTCCCGATCGGAAAGTTGGCGGTTCGACTCCCGGGACCCGCACCATGTGTCGTTGTGTCCTTGGGCAAGACACTTAACCCTGAGTTGCTCCCGGTAGGACTGGAAAGCACCTTGCATGGTAGTCTGCCGCCACCGGTTTATGAATGTGTGTAGCATTCAATATATGTGTAGCACTTTGAGATTTTCAGTAATGAAAAGTGCGTTATAAATTGAATTAATTATTATTATTAGTATTTTCCTGCTCCCATTTTCAGAGCCTCGACTACTGCCTGAATTTCTGCCTTTTGAGCTGATTGTTGTCCACTCAGTTGTCCTGACTTAACCACTTCAAACGTGCATCCATTTTGTTTTACTACGGCAAATCCTGACCTCAGAGACCCATCCTCCATTCTAAAACAGCAACCATCAGTATAATTACTTCTGAGTCTAGTATAGGTTTTGTTTGTAGGTCTGGTCTGATTTTTTCTTCCATTTGTACTTTTCTCACACAGTCATGTGTTTGTGTTGTTCCCATTCCATCTGCCATGTTTATGCCCTCATGTGAGAATAGTAAATTTGGAGCGGCTAGTATTTTGCTCATTCTCTGCTGTTTAAACGACGTCATGGTGAAGATCTGAGAATTTACATAGGCTACCATGTTATGTGAGGTCAGAACATGTAAGGGATGGCCCATCACTATGTGAGCTGTTTTTGCAACGATCTTGCTTAAACCTGAGTGCCTGTGATACTGGACGTGATAGACTGAGATCTCCAGTCCTATCTACTGTGATTAAGCTGTCAGTATTCATTGAATCTAGCCCCTTCGCTAGCTCATTATATGGCGTACTGGAGACAACCCTGTTATGTGTTAATGACGGTGGACCAAAAAAAAACATGCTTGTTAGGCTGATTGGTGACTCTAAATTGACCCTAGGTGTGAGTGTGAGAGTGGATGGTTGTTTGGTGTGAGTGAGACAGGTCCCTCTTGTAAATGAGTCCCCGTGACTCAACGAGGCTAGCCTGTATAAATAAAGGTTGAATGAATGAATGAATGGTATGGGCTCCACCTCTACAATACCTTTCTCAATGTTATACAGAGGATACATGCTTTTAACAAAAGTTGCTGATGGTATGTTGTCATGAAAATAAGGCGGAGGCTCTGAGATGACTGCTACTCTGGTTTCACTTCCTATTTTTACATTTTCGTCTGAGGTCAACACATGAACCAAGCCTTGTGCAATCAAAACTAAGTTGAATCACTCCCTGTGGCTAATTTCTGCAGTTGCTAGCAGGTTTTTATATTTTCCCTTGCGTAAAGTCCCAGCTTCCTGTTTTTGCTTCTCCAACCTGTCTTTCTCTTTCCGGATTTTATGTATTTGTTCCCACATTAGGTTTATAGCGCTATTTTGTTCTGAGTGCTGATCTAGTTCTTTTAACCTTTTTAGAAGTAGTTTCTCTTGTTTTTTGTCCTAAACTGACAAAGACATTGCATTTTTTATGATTTTAATCTGCTCTGTCAATGGTTTAAGCAAGGTTTTCTCAAGTTTTTTGCTGAAACTCTCCTCCATGTCAATTTCCTTTTCACTCTCCATGTGTAACAGTTTGTGGACTAATAACTTTGGACTCGGACAACCGCTACTCTTTAGCCGGTATCTTTTATTATACTGACTTCCCTTTACACCGGAACTACCGTAGTATCTATACATAACCCGTCTCTGGTACGGAGCGCCCAGAGGACCATAACACACCACATCTCCCCTTCCCCAAAGTAGTGATACCATTTTAAACAAACCATTGACAACTAAACAAACCATTGACTACTAAACAAACCATTGACTACTTAACTAACAGCATTCAGTCTGTCTGACACTTACAGATCACTGAAGACATGGAATACTTAAAATAACAAATATAATAACGTTTGAAACACTGAAACTACTGAATACTTAACGTAACAAGTATAACAACATTTGAAACAGATTTTTCTTTAAATGTTCTGCATTATTGGACATAATCTTTGAGCCACGCTGGTGCCTTCACGTCCCTCTTGGATGAACCCTTTTCACATTTTCCCCTCCTCTCACTTCTGGTGCAGCTGTCTGCTCCGTGTCTCCTACATCCTCTGTAGGGCTTTGAATGTCTGGTGCCACTGCTTGTTTTGTGTCCCCCACATTCTCTGTAGGGTTATGAATGTCCGGTAAGGGTCTGAGATGTGCCTTGTTTCTCCTCACCACCTCTGAACCGGTTTCCACGACATAGGACCGAGGAGTGTCTGCTTCTCTCAGCACCGTAGCCGTCTCCTGGGTGTTTGTAATCCAGACGCGCTGACCTACTTTTAGCTCTGGCCTGACCCCCGCTCTATGTCTTTTGTTGTAGGCCAGTGTCTGTGCCTGTTTTAACTCTCTGTCCTTGTCTGCCACTTTCTTTTGGTTTGGCCACTGAGGTTTTAGTTGACTGGGTGAGAGTGGCAAGGGTGAGCGCAGCCTTCTGCCCATCAGGAGCTCAGCCGGTGACGGGCCTTGATCCAACGGCGTGACCCGGTATGCCAACAGGGCCTTGTATGGGTCAGTGTTTTTCTTCAAGAGGCTTTTCACCGTCTTCACCGCCCTCTCTGCCTCCCCGTTACTCTGAGCAAAGTATGGACTACTGGTGACATTTTTGAAGTCATAGTCTGTGGCAAAAGAAGAGAAAGAGCTGGAGGAAAACTGAGGTCCATTGTCTGTTATCAGTATTTCAGGCACCCCATGTCTAGCGAAAATAGATTTTAAGCCAGTCATAATTCCTGCTGATGTGGTTATGGATGTCTTCATTTTTTCAATGTATCTTGAATAGTAGTCTACTACCAATAAATAAATGGTAAATGGTAAATGGAGCTTATTTATATAGCGCTTTCCATCCCCCTGTGAGGAGCCCCAAAGCGCTTTACAATACCAGCCATCCACCCATTCATTCAGACATTCATACACCGATAGTGGTAGCCTGCCTTGCAAGGCGCCATCCAGACCTACCGGGAGCAACTCGGGGTTAAGTGTCTTGCCCAAGGACACAACGACACACATTTTCCCCTCCTCTCACTTCTGGTGCAGCTGTCTGCTCCGTGTCTCCTACATCCTCTGTAGGGCTTTGAATGTCTGGTGCCACTGCTTGTTTTGTGTCCCCCACATTCTCTGTAGGGTTATGAATGTCCGGTAAGAGGTACCAAGAGTCATTTTCCTAGTAAAACATATCTGCCCCAACTTTCTGCCAAGGCCGCTTGGTCACCTCTGAGGGTATCATTGGTTCTGAGTGTAGCTGTTGGTGCTTAATACATGTCTCGCACTGGCTCACAACTTTTGTGATTTGGGCACTCAGGCCTAACCACCACAACGACTGCTGAGCCCTCAGCTTGCATTTGGATATCCCCATATGTCCCTCATGCAGTCGGGCGAGCATTTCATTTTGCAATGTCTCTGGAATGACAATACGTCGTCCTTTCATCAAAAGATCGCCATTCATGTGTAACTTGCCTTGGTGAATCCAATAAGGCATGAGCTATTGGGACAGCTCCTCTTGTCGTGGCCAGCCTCTTTGACACTGACGGATCAGCTGACTGCAGATGGCGTCTTGCCGCTGATGGTCAGCTATCTGCTGAAGTTTGGACTGAGATGTAGGTAAGTTATCACGTACTATGTTAATGAAAATCTGTACCTCTCCTTCCATCTGTGTTTCTTATGTTGTCAGTGGACGTCTTATCGGGGCCCTGGACAGTGTATCTGCTGTGATGAGGGCTTTTCCAGGAACATGTACTATGTTGTAAATAAACCTAAGCAGTCTCAGACGGAATCGCTGAATCCTAGGAGGTAAGTCATCCAGTGCTTTTGTCCCTAATAGTGCGAGGAGGGGTTTGTGGTCAGTTTCTATTGTGAACTGTACTCCAATGAGGTACAAACTCATCCTCTCGCAGGCCCAGGTGACGGCTAGTGCCTCCTTTTCAACTTGGGCATACCGTTGCTCTGTTTCAGAGAGGCTTCGGGAAATGTAGGCAACTGGACGCCACTGCATACTTTCCTCTCTCTGCATTAACACTGCCCCAAGGCCAAAAGACGAGGCGTCCGCTGACACTTTTGTCTTGGCTTGTGGTCTGTTTTGAGCCAAGACTGTTGGTGATGCCAGCTCATTTTTGAGCTTTCAAAGGCTGTCTGCTGCATATGACCCCAGGTCCAATCATTGTCTTTTACCAGCAAGTCTCTGAGTGGTTTGGTACAATCTGCAAAATGAGGGAGGAATTTTGCAACATATGTCACCATCCCTAAAAACCTCCTAACATCTGCTGCGTTTTGTGGGACAGGCATGTCTGTAATTGCTCTGATTTTCTCAGGGTCTGGTTCAATACCTGCTGCACTGACTTTATGTCCTACAAGCAGAACTTCCGATTGTGCAAAGGTGCATTTCTCATTTAGTGTTAGTCCTACCTCTTGTAGTCGTGTCAGGACAGCTGTGAGCCGTTCATCATGCTCTGCTTCAGTCTTTTCCAACACAAGGACATCATCTGCATGGCATATAGCACCGTCAAGGCCGGCCAAAAGCTGGGACATGCGTCTCTGAAAATGTTCGGGGCCCGAATTTATCCCAAATGGTAGCACATTGAAGCAGAAGCGACCAAAAGGAGTGATGAATGTTGTGAGTTCCCTACTTTCTTGTGCTAATGGAATCTGCCAAAAGCCAATCCGTGCATCTAATTTTGTGAAATATTTTGCACCATTCAGCTATGCTAATGACTGGTCCACGGAGGGCAAAATATGTCTTTCTCTGCACACACTTTCATTAAGCTTGGTAAGGTCGACACAAAGTCTAAGTTTGCTATTGGGTTTTGGGACTACCACTATCCCCGCACACCACTCTGTAGGCTTCTCTATCCTGGAGATGACCCCCATTTCCTCCATTCTTTTTAGTTCCTCCTTGACTTTTTCCGTTAAGGGTATTGGCACACGACGAGGGGTTGTAAGGGCATAGGGTACAGCATCGTCTCTCAGCCGGATACGATAATCACCTTCCAGTCTTCCTAATCCTGTAAACACCTTTGGGAATTTCTTTTTGAATTTTCTCTCTGGGTCCCCCTTCTCCTCCAGTGTGTCAATTTTTTCCATTCGCTCCACAAGACGTAGTTCTGTAAGTGCCGGTAAACCCAGCAGTGATCTAGACAAGCTATCAATGACAAACACTGACTGAGTGGACTTTCTATCCTTGCTTTCAAGGCTACCTTGAATCTGACCTACCACTGATAGTCTGGTATTATTTGGGCCATACAGCTTTTTGTGGGTGTGCGATAGAAGGCTGTCTCTTTTGTAGCTATACAGTGTGGTAGGGATGGCAGTTACTGCTGTACCTGTATCTAATTTAAAGGAAACTACTGCCCCATTTAATTTGATGTCTGAGTACCAGCCATTGCTGTCTGACTTCACCTCACCTAGAAACAGAGTGTCCTGATACAGTTCATTTTCCTCTGTCATCTCGTGTACAGGCTGCTTAGACTTGCAGACAGCAGCAAAATGTCCTCATTTGTGACATTTCCTGCATTCAGCGTCTTTGGCAGGGCAGTCCTTCCAATTATGTGACGGAGCCCTCCCACATTTATAACAGGCAGACAATGTTGCATACCTGTTCATTTTTGGTCTCTGTTGTGCATTGCCCTCTGTCTTGCGTGCCAGTGAAAGCGCATGCATCTCTTCACTGGGCTCCATACTGGATACAGGGCCACTCGCACTGCGCAACCAACCTTGCTGTTGTTTCACAGTTTCACTCTGTCTGACTCGTGTTACAGCTGTAGTTAGGGTCAGTTTTGCATCCATCTGCAACTTCTCAGAGAGCGAGGCATCTCTTATGCCGACAACAATGCGATCACGGATCAGTTCATCTCTGAGAGCTCCAAATTTGCAATAATCCGCCAGTTTATGAACTGCTGTAATAAAGCTCTCAGCCATTTCCCCCGGTTCCTGTTTACGCATGTTAAACTTTGCCCTTTCAAAAATTATATTGTGTTCTCCAATAAAATGTTCATCAAAGCACTCTTTTACTTTTTTGTAGTTCAACTTATCTGCAGACGTTAGCTCCGATGCATTAAGGATATCTTCGGATTCATCTCCCATTGAGTATATCAATGTACAGGAAACCCTCGAGGTACGACACCCGCGACCTACGGCAATTCAGACTTACGATTTTATCATATTTATAAAAAATATGAAGAAAAAAAATAAATACTTTTTTTTTTTTTTTTGGTGTTTAAATGTTATTAATTTCATGTGTACAGCACTTTGTTGCAGCTGTGGTTGTTTTAAATGGCTTTATAAATAAAGTATAATTATTAATATTATGTTTTTATTACAATTTTAGCGTATTTACGCAACTTCCGGTCGTTTCCGGTCGCTTCCGGTCGCCATTTTACAATTCCCAAGTGCGGTCAATGGAGCTCCGCCATAGAGGCTCCTGTCAGCTGGCTCTGGAGGACCGTGTGTCCGATCAGGGTTGCCTCATACGGATAAATTAGCTGGAAACACTCGGTGAACTCTGTTGACGTCTCAGGCCCGGAGGAGCAGCCGCCGATCGTCCCGCGATCGCTCCCACAACCCCGTCCGACATGCTAACAACAGCAGCTAACAGAGCAGCTAACACAGGCGAAGACACCGAGCCGACATGCCGCGGAGGGGCCATCTGCGGCCGGGAGCTCGCCGCAAATGTCCGCCTGGCAGCCTAAGATGTCGGGGGACACTGAGCTAATGCGGAGATACAAAGCCGACAGCCTTTTTGAATGAACTGACATGCTAACAAGTGCTGCTAATGGCGGGGCCTAACAGCAGCTAACGCCGAGCAGCTTGTTTTGGATGGAGGAACATCGCGGAGAAACGGCTTTGAGTAAGTTTTTTTTCTTCTGGCTCCAAATGTATGAAGTTAAGAAGCTAACAGTCCTTCTTTTAAACAGTTTTGACCACGTGTGTGCGTGTGGAGCGTAAGGAAGCTGGGGGAGCTCGGACGGGTGCAAGAGCTAATGCTAAAAGACGAAGGCAGGCTTTGACCAGCTCAAAGTAAGAAATTATATTTTTTATTTATTGTACAGTATTCATTTACTGTACATGTAAAGTTCTGTGCATGTTTATGGCCTAGTATGTCTGCTTGTTCAGTCTCATGCCGTTAAATGTGTGTGCGGCGCTCCGTTAGCGGTATAGCCGCGACCTATGTCAGAAACGCGGACCTACGACAGGCACGTGTTTTTGGTCCGCGAGGTACGACAACATCGACCTAAGTCACACCCGTAGGTCCGGATCCCTGACGTAACTCGAGGGTTTCCTGTATATATATATATATATATATATATATATATATATATATATATATATATATATATATATATATATATATACTGTATATATATATACATGTATGGGTGAGGAACCCCAGATAACCTCCAGCCCTACCTGCTATTTCCATTGTTTGGTTTACAAATTAAGCACTAGATAAAGGCCCCAATATACCTGTTTCTTTTGCCTCATGCCGCTTGGCGCCGTGGGAGCGCCGTGGGAGCGCCGCGGCAAAAGCCTTTGATCGCGGGCGTGAACGCGCCAAGCTCAAATTTTACTACGCCTACGCGCGCGCGTTGATAAACTGCCTCGCGTGTCAGCAAATGACCAATCAGCGACCTCAATTTGTCCTGTAGCCTGCACTCCAGAGAGCTGCGCTTGCACAGAGTATAATATGAACTGCCTGCGCGCAGCTCACGCCAGTCCAGCGGCGCTGGGCACAAAGAACAGTATACTGGGGGCTTAAGACTAAAATGAGAAAAAACAGGTCAAATGTATAGCTGGAAAAGCTAAATTTAGCAGAAAGAAGCTGATTGTAGCTGTAGCAGAAAAAAGGCTGAAATAACAGGTTATAAACAGCTCAAAGGGGAAGGATGTGGCGAGCTCCAGTCATTTTAATGAGCGATAAACAGCCAAAGGGCGAATTGTTCATCAGAACCACTTTAAGAAGTTTGGTTTAAAACTTTTACACAGAGGGATTTTCTAGAACATGAAGTCAACCCAGATTTTTTCAATTCAGCTAATCTCTTGTGGTTTTTTTTTGTTTTTTGTTTTTTTTGGGGGGGGGGGGTGCATGGAATGTAACAGTCAATCACGGTTTGATGGAAGATCATGTGGCCCGATTCTGTGGCAGATGGGCTCTTTATACAACATGCCAACCTGAATTAGCTTCTACTGCAAGGCAAGTGTTGCCCCTGCAGAAAG